>JAHRHZ010000194.1:1405888-1435955 GCA_024137785.1 Ginglymostoma cirratum | reverse complement strand
TCGGGGGATTGGGGAAGAGTGTGCTATGGAGTGGATTAAGGGAGGGTGTTGGGTCAGGGAGATTGGGGGAGGTTGAGGGCATTGGGACCAGAAGAGGGTATGAGGGTGGGGGTATTGGGGGAGGGGACCAGGAGAGGGTGTGGGGTGAGGTAGGGACCAGGGGAGGGGGGAAATCAGAGGAGAGTGTGGGTTGAGGTAATAAGGGGAGGATGTGGGAAGGGAAGAATTGGGAGAGGGATTTAGGAGAGGGTGTGGGCTGAGGGGATTGGGGGAGTGCTGAAGGGATAGGTATTGAGTGTTGGATCAAGGGTTTGGAGCAAGATGAGGATTTGAGGGGATTTTGTGTGCCTGTGGCGTAGGGTATGGCGGGCAGAAGTATTTGGGAGAAGGTGGGGCAGGTTTGGCGAGGGTGCTGGGGGAGTTGTGTGGTAGATGTTGGGGTGTGATTGCAGTCTGATCTGTTTACAATCACATGGAAGGGAATGTGTTGTGGTTCTGGCAGCTGGAAGTTTTAAGCGTCTTCAACTTTCTTCAATCCCAAAATCTTTAACTTTGAAGATCTGAGGTAAAGCTCTGGGAGCTGAGGGCCTCCAAATGATTAGAAAGATTCCAGAGAGAACTTATTTTTAAAACAAAGAATAATAAGTAGACAGCAGGCAAGGGAATTGAGGGGAGGGCTGTGTTTGAAGTCTGACATTTAACTGAAGAATTCTCAGTGTGTGCCAGTCCTGTGACACATTTTAAAGTGCAGCTTTCTGTGGTGAAACCCCAGGGTCCAGGCTGTGATGGGGAAAGGGAGCTGGGGCACAGTCAACAATAGCAGCTGATAGATCAGACTGAGGAAATGCAGCTATCTCCACGAAACCACCACATCATCACCGTATCTCGGAGAAGAATCAGGATCTGATTCTGGTGATTTACTTGCATTGTCTGCCTGAGCTTCAGTAAACAGCAACTGGAAACTCACCCCGAGCTCAGGTATGTTCAGCTGTCTTTGATCCTCAACAGCAGTTAATAAACTGCTTTCAACACAAAGCTTCTTGTCAGGAATTGCTGCTTGGCATGGGCTTAGACAGGCGAATGGATTTCTGTTCCAAATCTACATCAGCAGCAAGGGGTTGTAGTGTCGGATAAAAGTGAAGATTAAAGACAGCAGTGAAGTTAGGGTTGAGGGGAGGCCGGCTCAATGCACTGCTGGCTGTGGAGGACCTGAAGCCCAGGGGAAAGGGGACCCATCAGAGCCAGAATTCAACCTGGAGCTGACAGGGAGGGGAGAGGGCGTGACGGGGCAAGAGGGCTAATTGGCAGGGAGAGTTAGTGATAGGCATATAGTTATCAGGGTCCAAGTTCTGTATTGTTTCAAAAACAGAATCTTCTGGAGAAACTCAGCAAGTCTGACAACATCTGAGGAGAGAAACAGTTAATGTTTCGGGTCCAGTGACTCTTCCTCAAGTTCCTACAGCAATTGGTTTATGTTTCAGGTTTCCAGCATCCGCAGTTCTGTGTTTTATTCTGTATTGCCCAGTTTGTTTTGGGATAGTTTGTACAGATACCTCTAACTCAGTGTTGTTTGAATGGTCTGGAGGTAATTATCCACTTCAGTGACCATATTCCTCGAGGCCCTTCATTCAAGTCAGTGAGGAAAGGCTATCTCTTAGCTCCAAGGATCTGTGTTGGTTAAATAATAACCCTGTACCTTATCCACCTTTCACAGTTTCTCTGCTTGGTTAGATTGGGTTCTAAGCCAGTACGTGAATAAGTGACAAATCTAATGTTCTAGAATTGTCTTTCCAATACATTACCTCGCCTAATGGTGACCGTGAAACTGCACTCAATTGTTATAAAACCCATCTGGTTAGCCTTTCTGGAAGGAAATCTGCCATCCTTAAATGGCTCACGTGACTCTAGGCCATAGTGATGTGGTTGACTGCCCTTTGGGCAATACACAGACCTAGCCAGCAACACCCACATCTCAACGATGAATACATTTTTAAAAAATCAGTTGTGTTTGTTAAGGTGTCATGAGTGATTTGTAAATGGTCAGTGGTAATCTTCTATTGAATTCCAAGATGAATAAGAAGTATTTGGAGGGAAATGGGCCAGGAGCAGGCAGGTGGGACTAGTTTAGTTTGGGATTATGTTCGGCGTGGACTGGTTGGAGTGAAGGGTCTGTTTCCCTGCTGTATGACTGACTGTACCAGCATCACTATTTTCTTGTTTTAGTTCCGTGTCTATGAAATTACTGACAGCAAATCCCAGAGGGTTACACGATGACTTCAAAAGTGGTCACCATGAGCCACATTGCTCAGGCCAGGAAGGCTGTGGAACAACTTCGTATGGAAGCTGGCATCGAAAGAATTCAAGTGAGCAGCTTCAGAGTTGGGATTTACTTGTAAATAATTTATGAAAAATATTAACCAATCAATCCGTTACTCTCCAGAACTCTCTGATTAACCAATTGGGAATCCTAATCAAGGATGACATTTGTGAAACAGTTAAAGATGATCTCAGTTTAGGGGATCAGGATGTAGAAAGAGTTTTGGTAGAGACGAGGAATAGTAGCATAAGATTTCACCAATGGGAATGGTCTACTAGACCCCTAGGAGTAACCACAATGTGGGATAAAATATACAAGAAGAAAGTCTGGGTGTCTGTGACAAAGAGACGCAATAATCAAGGATGACTTTAATCTACCTATAAACTGGAAAAATCACATTGGCAGTGGTAGCCTGGATGAGGACTTCATGGAATGTTTTTAAAAATAGTTTCTTACAGCAGCATTTTCTGGAAGCAACCACAGAGCAGGTTAAATTGTGTAATGTGACAGGATTAGTTATAACTGGGCACTCGGAAAACCTCAAGGTAATCAAGGAAGAGTCAGCATGGTTTTGTGTAATGGGAAGTCATATTTCACAATTTATTGGAAGTTGTAACATGCACAGTGGATAAAGAGGAGCCCACTAATGTGCTGTACGTGGATTTCTAGAAGGCATTTGACAAGGCTACCCATTAATGGTTACTGTGCAAAGTAGGAGCTCATAGTGCAGGGAGTTAAGATATTGCTATTGGTAGAAGACTAGTGGCCATAAGTAGACAATGTGCAAGAAGATTCTTCTTCAGACTGGCAGAACTTGAAGTCCCATAGGGGTCAGCGTTGGGCCCTCAACATTTAAATGTATATCAATGATTAGATGGAGAGATTGAAGGCATAGTAGCTAAATTTTCAGATGACATAAAGACAGATAGGAAAGTTAGTTATGAGGAGGATATAACAAGGATACAGACCGATGTAGATACATTACGTGACATTGTCAGACACAAAACCAGGAAGTGCTGGAGAAACTCAGCAGGTCCCGCAGTCTCTGTGGACAGGAAACACAAAGCCAATGTTTTGAGTCCAGTGACCCTTTCACCTGCACCTTCTGACAAAAGGTCACTGGACTTGAGACGTTAATTCTGCTTTCTCCCCACAGAGGCTGCGGGACCTGACTTTCTCCAGCAATTTCTGATTTTGTTTCAGATTCCTAGCACCTGCAATTCCTTATTCCAATATTGTCAGAATGTGGGATTGGGTTAACAATAACTGATTCAAAGATCATGTGACAAACTGGGGTCTAATTCTGTTTAGCTGCTTTGTTCTTGGGCACCTGGGTTTATGGTTCTATACAAAAGGCAACACCTCAGGTCTATTCACCCGCAGTCCTTGCTTTAACTAGTCTGTGTGAAAATTGTAACCAGTGTGGGGGGAGGTTCCCATATGGTAGGCATTGATTCTCACTTCGGAAAACCTTCTTATTCATGCTCCATTTCACACTTTATTCACAAACACACAAGCTATGCTGAGAAATAAATATCAGTTTCCAAGCTGTGTCACTACCCAATACACATCGATATAGAAATATATCAACTGCAGAGCCTCCAATCAGAACATTCAGCTTAAATTGTCTGACTCAGTATTAATCTTCTCCCTCCATCCCGTCACCTTATCTTATTCTCTCTCATGTTCTCCCGAAATACATCAACGCGATTCATTTTAAACTGTCTGTGTGGGAGCAGGTTTTACATTCTCATGACTCTGAGTAAAGACATTTCTTCTGAGTTGCTGATTAGACTGTCACCCATATGGGGCACGTTCTCACTATCTGCTGTCTCCTGGGAGGTTTTAATCAGTCTGCTCATCTGGAACAGTTAGGACTTGAACCCAGGTCTCCTGGCCCAGAGGTAGGGACACTACCACTGCACCACAAGCACTCTTCTTCCCAGGTGTTTTATGTACTGCATCAGTCACAGGCTCTAGAAAAGGGCAGGAGAAAACAAACAAACAGTCACAGAGGTCATTGTAAAAAATCATGGTGAGCAACTTCACCCAAGAGGCACTGCACAGATTCCTCACAGATACCAGAGCACGATTGTTATCATTGTTAAAGTTCATTATCACTAACTGAGGATTTTCAGAGTGCTGTACAGTTTTGGTCACCGCTGTAGGAAAATTATTATTATATTGGAAAGGATGCAGAAAAGATTTACAAGGATGATACCCAGACTGGAGGGTTTGAGTTATAAGAAGAGGCTGGATAGGCTGGGAATTTTTTTTCACTGGAGCATAGGAGGTTAAGGGGCGACCTTATAAAATCATGAGGGGTATGGACAGGGTGAATAGCCAAGGTCTTTTCCTGAGGGTGGGTGGAGTTCAAAACTAGGGGGCATATTTTGAAGGAGAGAGGAGAAAGATTTAAAAGGAACAAGAAATGTAACTTCTTTACACAGAGTGGTTCACGTGTGGAATGAACTGCCAGAGGAAGTGGTAGATGCAGGTACGGTTACAACATTTAAAAGACATTTGGACAGGTATATGAATAGGAAATGTTTAGAGGGAAAACGGCCAAACACAGGCAAGTGGGACTAGTTTAGTTTGGGAAACGTGGTTGGTACGGATGAGTCAGACCAAAGGATCTGTTCATGCTGTGTGACTATCACTGTTCAGTCTTCCATTAGGCCAGGCTGGGTTTCCCCTACTCTTACAGCAATTACTTTCTACTAGCTCCATGTCTCACTCTGTGTTCTTGTCTCCAGATTTCCAAAGCTGCAGCTGATCTGATGCGTTACTGCGAGGACCATATAACAAACGACCCACTGCTGACAGGAATCCCGACCTCAGACAATCCTTTCAAGGATAAAAAGCCGTGCATCATATTATAACTTCACTCAGGGCACTGCCTACTGGGACCCCAGATTCTGCCCAGAACAGATCGATTTTCATACTTCACCCCATAATGTACTACTCCCCACACCCCCACCCCTCAAATCCTGGGACGCTGAGTGGAACACAAGGATGAAGCAGCGAAGAGAAAGAGATTGGTGGGAGAAGACAGGGGATTGCGTATCACAGTCAGGCCTGAGGAATCCCCCAGCTCTCACCCCCTGCCACCTGTGGTGTCCAAAGAGAGACCCTTAATGACTGTCCACACCACACCCCACCACTCTCTTGCCATTGGCTGCAGCTCCATGGAGCTGGGGCATGAGCTGGGCACACAGGCGGGTGAAGTAGGTAACAAGGCGTGGGGCTGGATGAACACAGCAGGCCAAGCAGCATCATAGGAGCAGGAAAGCTTGACGTTTCGGGCCTAGACCCTTCATCAGAAATCATTTCTGCCCCACGCCTTGTTACCTCGGATTCTCCAGCATCTGCAGTACGTTTTATCTCGGGTGAAGTAGGTGTTTGTTGTTGGTTTAAAGTCACCAATTTGGATCTGAATGGTTTTTGACAATTAAACGCTGTCAGTGTGAATTCTGAGCTGTCTCATATTTCTGCTGCTTTCTCAGAATCTGTCTGTGTCGATCACAGGCTGGGGCACCGAGCTAACTCCAAACATCCAGGGCCCTTCTCCAGGACATCCTCAAAAGGGTCTGACTGACAGCTCCGAAAATTAATCATTATCAGACAAAGCAGCAACCCTCGTGTGTCCATGTGCAGCGATGCAGTAATCATGCAGCCAATGATGGGGTTGATGGTTAGGGATAAGGATTGGTTTCCTGACCAATCAGGACTGCACTGTTCTTCAAATCAGGGCCAGATCTTTTACATCCAAGACCACAAACAATTTAACATTTCACCCAAAGGACAGCACATCCGACAGCATGGTGCTCCCTTGGTGCTGATCCTCCAACGTGGCAATCCCTCAGCACTGACCCCCCCTACAGCTCTGCAATCCCTCAGCATTGACCCCCCTACAGCCCTGATCCTCCAACAACGCGGCAATCCCTCAGCGCCAACCCACCAACAGTGTGGCACTCCCCTAGCAATGACCCTCCTACAGGCCTGCAATCCTTCAGCACTGACCCTCCGACAGTGCAGTGCTCCCTTGGCATTGACCCTCCGACAGCTGACCCTCCAACAACATGGCACTCCCACGGTATTTCACATGGGACTGTTTGCCTGGATTTTGTGTTGAAGTTTCTGGAAAGAAACTTGAATTCCTGAGCTTTGGATGCAGGTGAGAATTTGTGGCCTTTCTGCCACATGAACACAATATGATCCACCTCGAAGGCTGTTCAAATCTTTTATTTTTATTAATAAATATTCTCCCATGTTCAAGTTATTTTCTGCCATTTGTGCATTGTTGCTGTTTTGTTGAGCTGCTGCTCCGTGGAATGAGAGAGCACTGGCTGTCTGGGCCTTTAAGCAAATGCTTCTCCGTTCCTCCATTTGTAACATGACACAGCACATACAGAGAGGGAACAAGCCAGTCCCAGAGGTGTTAGAGAGGTTCTTTCTTAATTTAAATTGTATTCTTATTCCAGAAGCACACTATTAAAACTAGTCAGTCAATGTCACAGTAGCAGCAAAGGAATTCTCCAGGTCAGCCCCTTAGCAAATTAAACAAATATTACAAGAACAAGACTTACATTTCCAATCATAAAACTTTGACAAGCTCAAAGTAATTTCCAAATGCACTCACTATTATAACTCTGGAAATGCAGCAGCCAATTTGAACAGCAAGATTCCACAAACAACAACGAGGTAAATCGCCAGAGAATCTGTTTTCGTGATGTTGCTTCAGGGATATACATTGGTCAGGATGTGTGTATGTTTTCGTATCAAGTATATTTAACAACTGTTTAAAAAGTCATTATTTAACTCCCCTGCCCTCCTTTGGAATGTAGTGCTTTGTGGGACTGTCTACACCCACTCGCGAGGAAACCCAGGCCTGCTGCTTCATGTGTCAAATAAATGGTAGCTGTGCCAGTGCAGCACTCCCTACCCTGAGAGCGAGACTTGAACACACATTACCTTCCGACTTGACCAGCCTGAGGAATCAGACAGACGGTGAAGCCGCCGTATCTGAAGCTCCTGCTGTTATTACCTACTTACAGAGCAGAGGCTGCCTGTGGATCCAAACCCCATCACAGGGACCAGACCAGTTCGGGGGTGGGGGTGGGGGTTTACAGGATGTGGTTGCCATGACATTGGGAGATTACCACTCAGCAGTGCACAGCTCAAACATCAGTCAGACAGTCAGTGCTGCAAGGTTAATGCGGCCTACAGGTCTCAGCGAGCAGCACTGACCATTCAGGACACCAGCCTGATTGCTGGCATTAACCCCTTCAAATGTATTCTATTCTTGTTCACAAAGCAGGATCTATTCCACAGACACATTGTACTCGCTATGCTTGCTGTAATCTGGTGGCTGTAGATGCGCACTGGCTTAGAAAGGGGTAAACAACCAGAGCTTTCCGGAAACTCACCCCAAGACAGAGACTCGGGTCTAACTGTGGCCCCATTCACTGACCAAGGGGATGTTTGGTCAGGGCCACACATTTCTACGCTATCATCACCTTCCAGTGTCACATGGAAACACGAGATGCAAGTGACGACAGGAATAATATTAATATATAAAGTGTCTTGTTCAATAGGAATTTAATGCATTAGGACATTTTGGGTAGGGGTGGTGGGAGGAGTTTGCAGTCACATGACATGAATAGTCATGTTTAAGAGGGAACCCCACCCACCAAAACCACCAGTTGCCTGCCTGCAGCCCTGGTAAACGTGAGACTGTCCGACAACTGAAGAGCCTCTCAAGAGCCTGAACTACTCGCCAAGCTCAAACCGGTCTCTTTATCACTTTGTCCTCCTCCAGATTTCCACAGTCATTGATCCCGAAGCAGCTGCCAACACGTCTCCCTCCACACTGATCTGAAAAAACATCAGGGTCACTATTACCCCAGTGCTTTCCAACATTCCCACAAACACACAGCTCGCCCCTCACCTACTCCAGCAGAACCTCTCTCTACCCTCACCTAGGAGGCAGGGGATCCAAGAGGCACAGACTCCTCAGAGTGAGAACCTCCTCAGGGTAAAGACTCCCTGCTTAGGGCATTTGGTGCTTATTGGTACCACACTTTTATGGTCAGTCTTTCTATGTAACATAGGAAAAGGGGGTAGGCCATTTAGCCCATCAGGTTAGCTTCATCATTCTATATCGTCAGTTCTCCATATGGCCTAATGCCATTATTTTCCAAAAACCCACCGATTTCTGTCTTGATAGTGCTCAAGGATTGAGCACCCACAGCTTCTGAAGTAGAGACTTCCAAAGAGTCACCACCCTCTGAGCGAGTTAATTCCTCCTCATCTCACTCTTTAATGGCCTATAAGATCCTGAGATTTTACCTCCTGGTTTTAGCAGAGCCAATCTGGGGAGGCATCCTATCTGCATCCAGCCTGTAAGAATTGTCTTAAGTTTCAATGAGGTCACCTCTCATTCTTTGAAACTCTATACAGACCCGATTTTTTCAAATCTCTCCATACAAAACAATCCTTCAACCCCAGGATTAGTCTGGCCCCAAAACAGAAAGTGTTAATCTTCCTCAGAACGTGTTTCTCTCTCCACAGATGCTGCCAGAACTGCTCATTTTCTCTAACATTCTCAGTATTTGTTTCAGACCTCCAGCCTCCGCAGTTTTTTATTTTGTTTGTTTTGTTTTAATCTGGAGAGCATCTGCTGCACTCCCTCTATGGAAAGTACATACCTTCCTTACACAAAGGGACTGAAAGTCGACACATTTCTCTAGGTGAGGACTCACCAAGGTTCTGCAGCAGTTAATCCCATCTCAGATCCCCTTGCAATGAGCAGTGAGAGCTGACTGACTATGAAGCTCAGCCCAATCCAAATCACTCCTTGAATTCCGACACTGTCTGCAGGGCTCACGCGTCTCTGGGCCGTTTGTAAAACTGCACCCACAAACCTATCCCAGGATCATGAGGGTTATAGCTCCAAAAAAGAGCAATCACTGCAGGAAATAGCAACTCGAAACCCACATCATTCCGCAAAGACAGAGTCTATTAATATACTCACCCCATTCACTACATCAACGTGTGGTAAAGTGCAAACTGTGTGTGGAGGCTCTGTAGGCACATGCACCTAGAGACAGAGAGAGAGAGAGAGAGAGAGAGAGAGAGAGAGAGAGAGAGAGACAGACAGACAGACAGACAGACAGTCAGCGAGTGTGTATAAGTAAACAGCTCTTGATTAACACAAAACTGCTCGCTGAACCAACCATTAACTCCCTACACTCTGGAGCTGTGTGCCAGCTCTCACAGGATTAAAACAGTTTGCATGGATTCTGTCAATGGCAGGGGTACGGACAGTGATCGGCTGGGAGGTGTTAAAATGATAAAGTGATTCAGAATAAGGGGTAACTGTAGTCAGGGGAGAGTGAATCCATTTAGGAGTGAACAGAGGATCTCAGGAAGGGGACAAGAAATCGCGATTCACTCCTGCAAACCGTCTGGATGCTGGGAGGTCAAAAGGTTCATTGTCGCCTGGTAAACATGACATGGGACCACAACAGCTAAAGGCAGTGAAACTGCAAATCAGTCTCGATCGACATGGATCAGACCAGTGACTGCAGTCCTGAGCATTTACCCCTCTTGGAGCCAGTGCACTCCTTGAGCCACCAGCCTCCAGCAGGCAGAGAGGATACAATGTGGGAACATTGAGGAAGCCTATGAGCACTACAGACCATGTCAGTGCCAAGGATCAGACGCACATCAACCCCCAAAGCTTACCTTGATACTTTTATCTGTTGACGAAGTGTACAAGGTGCCAAGGGACTGTTTGATTCCTGTAAGCTGGGAGCGGTGGCCAACATTAAAACACTGAGGGAGAAATCAAAGAAATAGCCAGTGTGACAGCAAGATGGAAAGACTGTATATTTTCATATTTCTATATTTTTGATTGCGGTATGAAATGGGGAAAGGATTCCTGCACCTGTTAAAAGCAATTTCCTTGACCCTCACTTTAAGCACTATTTACACAGCTGCTGTTCGACCAGTATTTCCAATTGACCTTTGACAAGGTGCCACACAAGAGGCTGTTGAATAAGAGCCCATGCTGTTAGGGGCAAGCGACTGGCGTGGATAGAAGATTGGCTGACTGGGAGAAGGCAGGGAATGGGAATAAAGGGTCTTTGTCAGGGTGGCACCCGGTGACTAATAGAGTTCAACAGTGGTCAGTGCTGGGCCCACAACTCATCACATTATACTTTAATGATCTGGATGAAGGAACTGAGGGCATTGTTGCTACGTTTGTAGGTGACACAAAGCTAGGTGGAGGGACGGGGTAGTATCAAGGAGGCTACAGAGGACTTAGACAGACTGGGAGAGTGGGCAAAGAAGTGGCAGGTGGAATACACAATCTGGGAAAGTATGAGATTATACACTTTGGGGTTTCGAAAAGTATTATCAATGATTGAATTGCAGTGCAGACTCAGTGGGCCGAATGGCCTAATCCTGCTCTAGTACCTTATGTTCTACAGTAGTGGAAGCCTCTAGTTTGCAGATGAGCTGGACCCAAGGGGTGTGTCCAGAGCAAGCTGTGGCTGGCAATAAGTAGCTGATTGCTGTATGGACTAGTGACCAGATATCCATGACAAAAGACTTCTGCTTGCTAACAGGTAGGTAATTGGCTCCCAAGCTAGATGAACATTTTGAGGGTGTGCATGTTTGGAAATCAGAGCTCAAAGGAGGATGAGCTGTTGACCTCTGCTGTAAAAAGCATCTCATCCTGAAGCTAGCCAGTCTCTGTCCTCTCATCAGGTGCTGTAAGAGCCTTCCTAGGTGTAAAAGTGTCACCCTACACCTCATGCAAATAGTGAATGTATCACCGGAAGACAGACCAAGAAGCAGTGCTCAGATCAGCAAATAAAAAAAAATCTCAGCAAGTCCTGTGAACATGGACTCACTGAACTGCCTTCCCAGTTTTCCCATCCATGGAAACACCAAGCATTTTTGTCTTTGTACTTATCAGTGTAGAGGGACAGTTTTATTCTAAGGAATTCTAATCCAAGGGGAGGGTTTGGTTCATCTTATCAGCTATTGAAATCAAGAGTGACCATCACTCTGTAGATAACAGCTTGTCACCATAACTAGAAGCAAAAGAAACTGCACAGGACACCTCACTACCTTGTGATCTGGACTCTTCCGATCTACAAACTGTTCTCACTGACTATATTTTTCCAGCCATAATATTTGAGAGAGATGTCTTCTGAATGAATGCATGTATGCTTGAGATTTTAATGGGGTAAAATTTAAATTGCATAGTAATGGAATAATGATTTTTTTTGTCTCTGCCATTTGTTAAAAAATAGACGTGTTTCTATCTTAAAGAGTTATTTTCCTGTGTATGACAAAACCTGGTGTGAATAGTTTTGTCCTGAATATCGGTCAGGCAAACTGATCAGCTTGGTGTTTAATTGGGTCTGAAACAGTGGGATTTGATCATTAGCACCCTGAGCGAATTGAGTCATAACAACAGCAGCTTGCAAGGTTCCCATTAGAATCCCCATATCTCTGAGCTACACAGCATCAATGCCTTGGCTTAGCCCATCAATACCCATGTGCACCATTCCCCAAACCCACCCCACTCAGGGTACATGGTCTTACCTTGACATGCTGGAAGCTGCCACCCTGTTGGTCAAAGACATGGACCAGTCCCCACTTGTCCCCAGCCCACAGCTGACCGTGAGCATACGACATGGTCAACAGATAGGAATCCAACTGAGGGAGAGAGACAAACAGTGAGACGGACAGACACGCATAGACAATGAAAGAGAGACAAAGAGAGAGAGACAGACAGACAAATAATGTGCATCTGAGAGTGAGAGACAGTGGAAAGGAGCAGAGAAAGAGAAAGAGAAAGAGAGAGAGAAAGGGGAGTGGAGGAGGTGGCAAGGCGCAGAGAAAACATGACAGGGAATAGGCGAGGTTCAGAGAGATGAACACAGAAACAGGAGTAGGTCACTCGGACGTACCACCCATTTTAGTTTATGGATGACCATCTCCTCTTGCCGCTTGTCCACTCTATCTCAATATCTCTTAATGCTCTTATTCATCAGAAATCTAATGGTTACTGTCTTGAATCTATTCAATGATGGAGCTTCTACAGGCATTTGGGGAAGAGAATTGCAAAGGTTCACCATCTCCTGAATGAAGAGCTTCCTGCTCATCTTAATGTTAATGGCCATTCCTGCATTGATCCTGAGATGATATCCCAGGATTCACCAGCCAGGGGGAATATCCTATCTCCATTCACTCTGTCACAACCTGCAAGAATACTATGAGTTTCAATGTGATCACCTCTGGATATTTGAGACTCTCAGGGATACACACGCTGTCTCCTTAATCTTCCCTCAAGAAACAATCCTACCACTCCGTAGCTTCATTTGGTGAACCTTCGCTGGCAGTGGACCAGGTGACCAAAACTGCACTCAAATACTTCAGGTGACAGGTCACCAAGGTGCTATACAATTGCAGCAAGATTCTGTCTCAATTCCCTTTGAAGTGAAAGCCAGAATCCCGTTTGCTTTCCTCATTGTTTGCTGCAGCCACATGCCAGGTTGGAGTGACTTGTGGACACAGCCTCCCAGATCTTTCTGGAGCACCTGAACTTCCCAACCTCTCACCATGTTAAAAATATTCCACCTTTCTTATCCTGCTACCAAACTGAATAACTTCTCGTTTATTCACAGTATATTGCATTGGCATGTTCTAACCCATTCAATTAAGCTGCCAAAGTCCTTATGAAACCTTCTTGCGCTTTCCTTGAAACATACGTTCCCTTGCCGTTTGGTGTCACTGGCAAACTTGGAAATATTTCCATGGTCCCCACATCCGAATCATCGATATAGATTGTGAACAGTCATGGCCCTAGCACTGATCCTGGTGGAACCCCACAAGTGACAGTGTGCTATCCCGAGAACTCCCTGCTTTCTATCATTAACCAATTGTCAGGCTTCAGTAGAATATTAGTATTTGAATGGGGACACCACCCACAAGTTCCCCTCCAAGCCACTCACCATCCTGACTTGGAAATATATTGCCATTCCTTCACGATCGCTGAGTCAAAATCCTGGAATTCCCTCCCTAATAGCATTCTGGGTCAACCTAAAGCACATTGAGTGCAGCATTCCAGGAAAGCAGCTCACCAGCATCTTCTCAAGGGTGTAACCAGGGATGGGAAATAAATGCTGGTCCAGCCTATGACACCCACTTCCCATGAACATTTTTTCTTCCCAAAATACCCCATATCCTCATGTGCTCTAATTTTATTTACCAAACTGGCATGTTGGACCCTGTCAAAGCCCCTGAAAATCTTTTTCCTTCCTTTTAGACACCAACAGAAGTTTGCAGATCCGACTGAAGGTTGGCGGGGGAGGGGAGGCCTATTTTCCTCAGAACAGGGGAGGCTGCGGATTGACTTAGCAGAGTGCACAGTGAAGAGCTGTATCACCCAACAAACAGGGCAAAGAGATTAGACATTTTCACTCCCCCACACCCAGAGGGTGGTGTAAGTCTGTCACTCATGGCCCAGTTCAGTGTTCGCAATGAACACCTTCAACTCAGTGAAAAGGAACCTGGAGCTGCACCCTGAGGCAGTGTAACCCGTCAGTCCACGTGGCCAGAGCCTGGAAAGTGCCATTTGAATGGACGGTTAGTTTCTTCAGCCCATGCACACAACGAATGGCCTTATTCTGTGCTGTAACCTGTCTGTAGATCGAAGCTTCTACAGCCCACAGTTGTGCTCCTCACCAGCTTACTTTCAGATTCTCTTCTCTTTTCTTCATTTGCTGGATCCTACATTAAACCAACTCCTCAGGCCTGCCCACATTTAAGAATAGCTCAGAAAAGGAAGCCATTCAGCCCATCCAGTCTGCCTTGCCATTCAGTGAGCTGATCATCCTCAGCTCCACTTTCCTGTCTTGTGTCTGTAACCCCTTCATCTGTCTATCTCAGCCCCGAGTATTACTAACAGCCCAGTCTCAACAGCCCTCTGTGGTAAATAATTTCACGGATCCACTACCCTCAGAACAAAAGCATTCCTCCTCTTCTGTGTTTTAATTGGGCAACCTCTTACTCTGGGACGATGCCCTTCACAACAAGGGTTAACAACCTCTGTACATCAATCCTGCCCAGCTCCCTAATCAACTTACATGTTTCAATAATGTCACCTATCAGTCTCAGAACTCCAATGAGTACAGGACCAATTCATTCAACCTCTCCTCCATACCCAGGATCAGCGAGAAGACCTTCTCTGGGTTGTCTCCAGAGGCTTTCTGCCAGCTCAGGTATTTGTACAGGCCATTTGCTTTGATCTGGAGCAATGTCGAACCTGAACATAAACCGTGGCACAGCCACCTTTCCCTTTGTCTTGAAGGAATGTACATCTCCATTAAACCACAGAGTATATCTTTCAATACCGCTACCTGCAATCTGTCAGATTTTTTTTAAGAGCATGCCCCCAAACCACCTGAGCAAAGGTGACATCGTATCCTCAGCTTCCCATGTTCAGACCAAGACAGAAACAGCAAGAAAAGAAATAGACTGACAGAGAGAATGAAACATTTGGAGGAAAGTGTGTTCAGTTATGGGTGGGATTTGAACCAGGAGAGATGCAATGTCACTGCTGTGATTAAACTCTCTGGGTCAGTGTCACTGTCGTTGCTGTGATTAAACTCTCTGGGACAGGGTCAGTGTCGTTGCTGTGATTAAACTCTCTGGGACACGGTCAGAGTCACTGCTGTGATTAAACTCTCTGGGACAGGGTCAGAGTCACTGCTGTGATTAAACTCTCTGGGACTGGGTCAGTGTCGTTGCTGTGATTAAACTCTGTGGGACAGGGTCAGAGTCACTGTCACTGCTGTGATTAAACTCTGTGGGACAGGGTCAGTGTCGTTGCTGTGATTAAACTCTGTCTGAACTGATGTACCTGTAGCTTTTGGAGAATATGATTGGTTCGTCGATCAACCACAACTAATGTCCGATCCTCACTGCCTGAAAGGACAAAGTGGTCATTGGCAGCGAGACAGAGCACAGCGCTGGAGTGTAGCTTGCGACTGGCCAACACTGGGTAACCGGCTGTAGGGGACACAGGAGAGGTACACAGTCAGACGTGGAATTAAACACCACACAGAAACCAACCTCAATCCACACTATAGATAACAAGCATGGGGCTGGATGAACACAGCAGGTCAAGCAGCATCATAGGAGCAGAAAAACTTGACGTTTCGGGCCTAGACCCTTCATCAGAAATCAATCCACACTGTTCACAATGACCATTAGACTCTCTCTCCCGCCATGAGGCAAAGCCAAGTAGGGAAGAGACAGAAAAATTTTCAGCCCAAGCCATTGTACTAGAGCCTATGGAAGGTTAAAAGGCTAAAGCTCCAACAGACAGAAATAGTATCAGGAATACAAATAGTACAGATCCCCCTCTCCTGAAGGTGCTGATCCCTGTTCAATGATAATCAGTCCCCCACCAATCACACATAGCATGAACCAGAAGATCCCCATGACAAAGTGTGAAGTGCTGCACTTTGGGAGATCAAATGTTAAGGGAATGTAGACAGTTAATGGCAGGAATCTGAACAGCATTCATGTGCAGAAGGATCTTGGGATTCAAGTCCATTGCTCCCTGGAAGTAGCCATGCAAGTAAATAGGGTGGTCAGGACTGCTTGCCTTTAGTGGTCAGGGGATTGGGTACAAGGATCAGGATGTCATGCTGCAGTTTTATAAGACTTTTGTTAGGCCACACTTTGAGTATTGCGTTCAGTTCTGGTCGCCACATTACAGGAAGGATGTGGAGGCTTTGGAGAGGGTGCAGAAGAGGTTTACCAGGATGCTGCCTGGATTAGAGGGTATGAGCTATAAGGAGAGACTAGAAAAACTTGGGCGGTTTTCTCTGGAACAGCAGAGGCTGAGGGGAGACTTGACAGAAGTCTATAAAGTTACGAAATGCATACACAGGGTTGATGGTCAGAATCTTTCTCCCAGCGTTGAAATGTCTAATACCAGGGGGGCATGTATTTAAGGAGGGGGACAGCTCAAAAGAAGATATGAGGGGCAAGTTTTTTACAGAGTGGTCAGAGTCTAGAATGCGCTGCCAGGGGTTGTGGTGGAGGCAGACACAATAAGGGCATTTAAGGAGCTTTTAGAACGGCACATGATTATACGAGGAATGGAGGGATATGGACCAAGGGCAGACAGAAGGGATTAGTTTCATTTGATGTTATGTTCAGCACAACATTGTGGGCCAAAGGGCCTGTTCCTGTGCTGCACTGTTCTATGTTCTAAACAAAAAGTGCTCAAATCGCCGGACTAACCTCTTGGGTCATACAAGGTTACAGTCTTGTCGTATGATCCAGTAACCAGTACATCAGGCTGGTAAACCAGACACAGCACAGCTGCCTTCCCCCTGCAGAAATAAAACATCAGTCAGTGTAGCTGGGCTGCACAGATCACCTCCCCACGTACTAACACGAAATCACAGCACCCCCCTGCCCACTTACAGATAGCAGCCGAGACTTGAGCAGCCTTCTACCCACACCCTGCACATCCACGAGACAAGCTTCCAACTCTGATTGGAGGGCACCACAGCATGGCATCCCAAACGCAGCCTTGAGGTGATGCCTTGATAGAGGCATTGTGAAGCTGGAGTTGGGGGGGGGGGGGGGGGGGGGGGGGGGGGTGCAGAGCAGTGTCTCAGGGCAGAGGAGGCTCCTCAGCACTCAGTTTCCTACTCTACAGGTGCTGAGGGCACATAGTAACCCATGTGAATCATCAGGGGGTATCTGACATTTTGGAAAGACAAGCAGAAACGACCAGGAGGTGGGGTAGCCTAGATAAACATGAATGAAAACCAGTACAGAAGTGACAAATAATCTTGGTTTCGAGAATTAAAATGTAAAATCTGTTCGGTGGAGATGAGAAATATCACAGGGAAGTAGTTAATGGTCAGAGTAGCTTATAGCCCCAACTGCCGAAACAGTGGCTACACTCTAGAACAGATCAAACTGACAAAGGTACCTTGGAGGAGAAGCTCACAGGAAGTATTCAGGAGTTTCTTAGAATAATACATTTGGGAACCAATCAAGGCCTTTTTTTGGACTCAGCAATTTTAAACGCCACAAGATTAATTAATGATTTCACAGGAAAAGTGATCATAACTCAATAAATTACACACTTGAGGGTGAGAAATCTGAGTTTAAAATAAGTGTCAAACTTAAATAAAAGTGTTTATGTCAGAAGAGCTTTATCTGGACGTTGCCTGGATTGGTGTGTATTAGCTATAAGGACAGATGGAACAAATTTGGATTGTTTTTGAGACAGCATCGGAGGCTGAGGGACAATCTGATCGAAATATATAAAATTGGGAGAGGCAGGATAGAGTGGATTGTTGAAGTTTTCTCCCCAGGGTGGAAATGTCAAAAAGTAGGCAGAATAGGTTTGAGGTAAGAGGGGGTAAGATTTTTACACAGAGTATTAGGTGCCTGGCACATGCTGCTGAGGGAGATGGTAGAACAGATGCAATAACAACATTTAAGAGATATTTAGACAGACACATGTACAAGCAGCAAATTGAAGGTTACAGACCGTGTGCAGGTATTTGGAATTAGATTAGAATGGTATCATAGTCAGCACAGATATGGTGGGCCAAAAGGCCTGTTCCTTTGCTGTGGTGTTCGATGTTCCATTCTATGAAGGTATGAAGATGGAGTTTGTTAAAGTGGTCTGGGGAAATAGGTTAAAAGCTAAGGCAGTAGAGAACAGTGACAAACACTGAAGGAGATATTTCATAGCTCAACAAAAATATATTCCATTCAGAAAGAACACCACTTTGAGAAGTGTGCACCATCCATGGTGTCAGATTTAAAGATCACAAGCACAATGCTGCAAAAATTAGTGGTTGGTAAAGGATTGTTAAAATGTTACAAACCAACAAGAGATGACTAAAAGGATAATAAAAAGTTCTGAGGAAGGGTCACCGGACCCAAAATGTTAACTCTGATTTTCTCTTCACAGATGCTGCCAGGCCTGCTGAGCTTTTCCAGCAACTTTGTTATTGTTCCTGATTTACAGCATCCGCAGTTCTTTTGGTTTTTAATAAGAGAGAAGTTGGAAAATAAGAAATAATAAATAGCATACAAGTAGACACTAAAAGATTCTGCAATACTCAATACTCAAAGGGTATTGGTTTATTTTGACTTCCCAAAAACATTCAATAGTGTCATTTAAAAGTTACTGCAGAAGAGAAGGGCTCATGGTGTAGGAGGTGGTTTATAAACATGATACAAAATTGATAAACTGATAGGAAACCAAGAGTTTAGCTGAAGAAATGATTGGTAAACTGGAGTGTCACTGTACTGGGTCCTTAACTATTCACAATCCGACCTGGAGGTAGGGCCATAGAACAGAGTCACCAAATTAGTTGGTGATTCAAGTCAGACAGGAAAGTAAGTTGTAAGGAAGAAACAAAGAGTCTGTAAAGAGATATAGACAGGTTGAATGAGTGACAGATGGTGTACAATGTGAGAACAGCATGTTATGTAAATGGACGGGGATTGCTGAACTCTGAGCTATAGAGGGAGCTGAGTATCCTGGGACAACAAGGCATTAAGATGGCAAATCGAATTTTGGTCTTTATCACAGAAAGGATGGAATATAATGTAAGGAACAAAGCAGCAGGAGCAGGCCTTTCGAGCCCACCCCATCATACAGCAGAAGGGCCGAATAACCTACTCCTTCTCCTATATGATCTCAGGGAACAGCCTGCTCACAAACCAAGTGGGAGAATTAACTTTGTGAACCAATCTACTTCCAGCAGCCTTTGCAGGATAAAATGACAAATCAAAGGAATACTTTCAGATCCCCCTTTGGAGTGTGACTTAGTTGTAACAGAGGTCAGGAAGGGAGACAGGGCCAGCTTCCTGTTAAGGTTGTGTCGATGCAGCACCAGTGAGCCTGATGGACAGAATGGCCTCAGCCTCTTGCCTTTCAATGGAAGACCTTTATCAGAGCTGTGCCTGGTGGGAACCTCAGCTGCCCTCAGAGAACAGGCAAAGGAAACAGAAGAAGGACAAGTCCCTTCTGCTGCCCTCAGGGGCAAACAGTATCACCAGAGTGTGCCTGAGTCAATCCTCACACTGCACCCACTGCCTCAGAAACTTACATCACTGGAAACTGACTGAGGCACAGTCATTACCTGATCTCTCGCACTCCTGCCCCCTCTGAAGCCATGTCCCAGAGCTTGACACTACTGTCCCACGATCCAGAGCACAGCATATGGTCCTGTGCTGCAAGAGCCCAAACCCAACCCTGTAACAAGAGCAGAGAGTCACAGTGGTAAAGAACAGGCAGAGAAATTCACAACAGAATCTAGTGCATGCATTTCCAGAGTTTTCTTCATGAGCTCAGAACGCCCCTAAGTGCTTTACAGTGGAGGGAGTCCTGAACTGTAGTCACTGCTGTAAATATAAGAACAGTGGTAGCCAATTTTTACATACCAAGATCCCATAAAACAGTAGTATTGACCAGATCAGACAGTTATCAGACTGTTGATTGGACTCTAGCCTCAAATAATATAACCTGCAAGGTAACCTGTAAGCCTCTAAGTCTTTTTGATCTGTATGTCCTTTGCTTGCTGTGATCTGCCTGTATCGCTCATAAACAAAGCTTTTCACTGTATTTCAGTAGATATGACAATAAATTCAAAATTAAATCAAAACATCAAAGACGCATCACAACCCGGTAATGACCTCCCACAACCTTTTCCATCAGGCAGAAGGTACAGAAGCCTGAACACACGCAGCAGCAGGTTCAGGAACAGCTTCTTTCCGGCCGTTATCAGACTGATGAATGGACTCCAGCCTCAAATAGTGTACCTGCAATGTAACCTGTACGCCTCGAAGTCTTTTTGATCTGTACATCCTTTGCTTGCTGTGACCTGCCTGTAACCCTCATAAACAAAGCATTTCAATGTATTTTGGTACATGTGACAATCAATCAGACAATGTGCTTGGGGAATAGCTATTGGCCAGGACCCAGACGTTCCAGCTGAGGGGTAGGGTCATACCAGCTTTTCGAAGGTTTCCCTCATTAGCTGCAGGCCTGCTGTTCAGACGAACTTGCCCAATGCCGCCACCCTCAGGAGCTCCATCTGCAGCCTGCGTGGATGGACAGAGCATGGAACAGGCCAAACATACACAAAGGTTTATAAAGATAACGGTCAGCTGTTTGTAAGCATGTCCCTGACAATCCGCACACCACTGACTCATGTCGCTGAAAACCTGTGTTACAGAAAGACAGGGAGTTGACACCTCTCTCCTCACCCTGTGAGTCCCCCGTGGTTGGTCTCCGAGAGTTTTCACCAGAACCTTCTCCCCATCCTGCCCTAAACGTCTCAGGTCCCAGATATTCACATTCCGATCCCTGGATCCCGAAACACACAGCGAAGCATTCTGCAGGACAGGAAGTAACAAAACTGTTACAATCTCAACAATCAGCAGTTACTCTGCCTGTGATCACACTCATCAGGATCACATGTCCCAGGACACCATGCATCAGGATTACACACCTTGAGAGCATAAGGATTAGCACTGGAACCCTTATTGTTTGTCGTACACATAAGTATTAAGCAGGTTTGTAGATGACACCAACACTGGTAGAATAGTTAATACTGAAGAAGATGGTTGTAGATTACAGGAGGATGGGGATAGGTTGGTCAGATGGGCAGACATAGTAGTAGATGGTATTTAACCCTGACAAGTGCAAGATGATGCACTTTGGAAGAAGAAACAAGATGAGGGAGTATTTAATGAAAGGAAGAACACTGTGCAGCTTAGAGGCACAGTGGAATCTTGGGATAATTATTCACCGATCCCTGAAGTCAGCAGAGCACATGAATGGGATAGTTAAGAAGGCATATGGGACACAAGCATAGAGTATAAGAGCAAGGAGGTAATGCTGCCATTGTACAGAGCACTGGTCAGGCCACAGCTGGAGTACTGTGTGCAGTTCTGGTCACCTCACTACAGGAAGGTGTATGGACAAGTTCACCAGGATGTTGCCTGGGATGGAGAAATTGAGCTATAAAGAGAGATTAGATAGGCTTGGGTTGTTTTCTTTAGAGCAGAGAAGACTGAGGTGGGGTGTTGGAACATAATTGGGGTGTATAAGATAATGAAGGGTATGGACAGAATGAGTAGGGAGCAGCTGTTCCCTTGTTTGAGGGGTCAATCATGACAGAGCATAGTTTTAGGGTAAGGAACAGGAGATTCAGAGGGCATTGGGGAAAAGAAACTTTTTCACTCAGCGGGTGTTGGGAATTGGGAATACACTGCCAGGGAAGGTAGTGGAAGCTGGAAACCTTACAAACTTTAAAAATTATTTGGGTGAGCAATTCAAATATTATGACATTCAAGGATATGGGACATGTGCAGGAAATTTTGGATTAGTGCACTTTTAGTGGTAGTTATATTGATGCAGGCAGTCGGGGAAGCACAGGCACAGGCAGGCAGACAGACAGACAGACGGGAAGGCAGACACAAAGACTCTGCCCAGCAACACCAATTCAGAAGTAGGCTTGGCAGGATCACTTGCTAGCAAGTCACCTGAATCAACAAGACAGAGTCAACGGAGGCAAAATGTCCATCGGTCAGTGAGAAATGTTGAACCTTCGGGTTACTGGTGGACCAATGAGACAGATGCTCCTCAAGCTCAATACATGCTGACGGCCAATCAAATTCCTTTCCTATGAAAAGAAGAACTGAATTAGAATGAGACAGGTCTGACTCAAAATCCAAGCCACAGCTCCAGCCTTAAACTCAACTACCCACTTGCCCACACACTAACCTCGACACACCTTAGCCCCACCCTCTCTGTCTGAACTTCTCCCACCGCAATCATGTCTCTGATTGAGACAGAGACAGAGACAGAGACAAAGACAGACAAACAGGGACACAAACCTTCCAACACTGGGTAGCTCAGCCCCAGGATCTTCTGGGCCCGGATTCTCCAAGTCACCTCATCAGTCAGGACACACTGGAATGCTCGACAAACCAATGGCAACACTCCGAGCACAAACCTGGCATCCAGGTATGAGCAGATCTCCAGCACCAGCTCCCAGGGGAGGGACAGCAGACCTGACTGACCAGTGTCTCCAGCCAGCACCTGGCTGGAACGCAGTTTCACACTCAGGTCTGAAGCACTTGACTTGCTGAGACGAAGTTGACTTTCACTGCTTGGCTCTGGGGGGCAGCTTTGGGGTCGAGGGCCAGACATTTCAGGGTTCCGCACCCGGTCCACATACTCCTGGGCCTGGAGTTCCAGCTCATCCTCCCGATCTAGGTCAGACTCTCCCTCAGGGAGGTGATGAGGCTGGGTGCTCGAGCTGTCACAGGACTCACTCATCATCATTTCTTCACTGCTCCAGTCTCAGTGGAACACAAGCTGCAAAAACAAACCAAATGTAAATTCACTCAGTGAATCCTGGAAACGAGCCACAGGTTAAAGTAACTCAGACTGGCAAAAGGATGTTTCCCCCTCTCAGGGGAATCTGTAACTAGGGGACACAGAGACAAAATAATTCAACGTGAACTCAGCAACAAGGAGGAGCTTCTTTACTCAGACGATTGTTAGTCTTTGGCATTCTCTTCAATAGGCAATCAAGCTTTTCCCATTCAATTGATTTGAATAAAAACAGGTTTATGATTGTCAAAGAAGTCAAATGGTTATCAGGCAGTAAACAGGAGAGTGGAGCTGAGGCCACAGTGATGATCATTGGCAGAGCAGGCTCGGGGTGTTAAGTGGCTCCTCATTGTGCTATATTCTGAGAAAGTGTTGAAACACTTTTTCACAAGTCTCTTAGTGGCACATTGCATTTCATTAGCTTGCCGGATCACCATCATGACAGCTTGTCCTCGACAATGAGAAATACCTGGCCTGCACAAAGTGAGGATTTTTTTTCTCAGATCCTGCCTTAGGGTCCTGGGCTAAAAGCATTTCACCCACATTTTAAAAAGCAAACAGATATTTTGCTGTTTCGAAGATCCTCACACAATCTTTCACTCAATGTACAAAATATGTTTAATGGAACTTCCTACAAACCCATTGATCTGAGGAGACCAGGTGAGTCTTCAATTTTTAAACATCAGCTCCTTCGCTGCTCTAAGGGGAGAGATGTTTGGTATTATGAATGAGTAAAGATAGAGTAAATCCAGAGTATGTAAATGGGTGACCAGATGGCATGGATTTAAACTAAATGATAAAATAATTAGAAACAGCATGCAGAAAATAACATTGACACAGTGGGGTGTTGTGATCCAGAACACACTGCCTGAAGGTGCTATGAAAGCAGAAATCATTGGAACTTTCAAAAAGGAACTGGATAAATACTGAAGGGGAAAAATTTGCAGGGTTCGGGGGGGGGGGGGGGGGAAAGAGACTGGGCTCATTTCGGAATCAAAACAGGACAGTGACCTCCATAAGTCATAAGCAACTTGATGAAAAACTCATTCCAATATAAATCAGCTCCTAACCTCAGACCACCAACTAGCAAATCCCTACCCTCAGGAAAATAATGCAACAACCTTCCTGTCCTCAGGAACAGCCCGCCTACCCGCCCCACAAACCCCTGACCTCAGGAATAGCCCCCCCGCCCCCAATCCCTACCCTCAGGATTACAGCCTCCCCGCACGCACCTACCCTCAGGGACAGTCCACTCCCCTGATCCTAGGGACAGACCTCCCCCCACACGTCCCCACTCCCAGGAACTCCCCCACCTCCCTATCCTCAGGAATAGGAACCCCGTTCACTCAGTGACCATCACCTTCCTGACTTCTAAAGCAAACCCCACCTCCATTCTGACCCACAGACCACACCCTCTGACCCCTCCTCCTACCCAGACCCCACCTACTCTCGTTCATCCCCACCCCTCAGTTGCGGCCTGTACTATTAGGCCGGGCCCGCAGTGCGACTAAGGCCGGGGATTTTCCGCTACCTCAGTCCCACCCTCAGCTTCCGCATTCCCACCGCCTACCAGCGGCGCAGTCAAAGTACGTCACAGATCCCGGTCACATGACGTGCGGGGCACTGGCCTAAACGTCTTGTGGATGACCCCGCCGTGGCGGCGCGCCTATGCATTTGATTGGAGGATCAGCCCTCATCGGGCGGTGCGCTGCGTGACCGGCCTCCTGATTGGGCCAGGGATACAGCGGGCGGGACTCCGTATCCACTCGCCTCCTGATTGGAGGGCTGGCCCTTATTGGGGGCGACGCAGCATGACACGCAGACACGCCCTTCTGCACCCCCAAGACCCGGAAGTCCGGCGTTAGCTAATAGAGGTCCACCAGTGTGGGATCTTGCTGTGCACGAGGGGCCGCCTGGGAAATGGTGTTAGCTATAGGCTAAGGCCCCCCCCCCCGCCGGACGAACTGAGCCTCCATCCCCCTCACAGCAGCAGCAGTTTTCCTTGGTACTGGGGTAACAGGGAGAACAGTAAAACACTGTGGGAGCTAGAAATAAAACAAAACACCAAACCAGCAGCAGTAACATTCCCTAGTAACAACTCGGGAAAATGGACCTGATACTGGCCCCTAGAATAGAGGAAAACACCGGGCTTCATTTTTTCACCGCCTTTTCATTGAAGCCAACTACATAAATCACGGGCAAAAAAAAGGCCCTAAACCATGATCGAAACTTCTTTATAAGGCTGCTACCATTTAAACACAAGATGTTGTCTACCCTTACAACAATGCTAGCCTTATAAAGCAAACTCACTTCAGGTAATATAAATTATGAAACCACTCTCTCCAGTCACAACAGCTGATTACTTAGGTTGCCAGCTCTTGGTTTACTTTGCTAATTTTATTGGAAGCGCTGTGTCACAAATCCTGAACAAGAGCAAAGCACAGGCACTGAGAGCTCCGTACTGTGCCACGTACCAGAGAAGACTATGGAGATAGTCATTTACAGCTTCAACATAACTAAAAGAACATTATCACAAAAACCTCATTTAGCAATAAGTGCATGGGTTGAGCTAGAATCTCTAAAACTAATGCAGTCTAAGTAGCAACTATTACACAAAGTAAAAACACTCCAGTGAAAACAAGTCATAAGCAAGTAAGAAAGAACCAGAAAGGGAATGCTGAGCAGGAGTCATAGTAATAAGGAGTACAGCTGTAGGGTTCATATCAGGTTGATTAGTATTTTGTATGTAATAGGACTATTCTTCAGAAGCTTGAAAAGAATAAATGGTCAACATTAAGCTACGTAGAAGCTTTAAAGAAGTTTATTCAAGTGAATGCAGGGATAGGTCGGAGTAAGATGCTCTTCAGGTGGTGTATGGACTTGTTGGGGCGAATGGCCTGGTTTCCACACGCTAGGGATTCTATAAATATTACGCTTGCAGTAGCTCAAATGTGTCTCGGTGACAAATTTATGTCTACTCTTGCAGCACCATTTCCAATCAAGTCACAGCAAAGCCTAGACTCCACCTCCACTACAAAACCAAGACTTAAACTTCCATCTAAAATAGTGTCAAACCATGCAACTCAATACAATTTCCTGCTCAGAACGCTGATTTCTAATTATAGACCAATTGACCATGTATTATGTACCTCTCAAGTTCTGTGAAACTAGGTTACTCCAAACTGAAGATATTTCACAATTCCAACATATCCGAAAGACTAGCATCTCAACTCAGCATTTATAAAGTCAAATTAAATCCATCTGCCCAATGGTATATAGGCAGTAACTGGCCCAGTAAAGCCCATTGATCCAATAGCAGCCAATTCAAAACTATTTTCAGCACAATTTTTTTGGGGTCTGGAGAATTTTAAGCTGCTCATTTCTTCATCCCATTATTACTGGTTAGGTCTCCATTTACTTCCCACACCAATGCAGTTTCAGGATTTGGATACAGCAACTCTGCAGGAAGAGGTCTACTAAATTGAAAGGCATAGATGGGGTGGATAGTCAGAGGCTTGCCCCCCCCCCCCCCCCAGGTGGAATGGTTAACTATAATTGGACACAGGGTCAAGGTGGGGGGTCAGTTTAGGGGAGAATTGGAGAGAAAATTTTTCAGCGGCGGGGAGGGTGCCTGGAATGCACTGCCAGTGGAAATAGGTACATTAGCAACGTTTAAGGCATATCTTGATAGACACATGAACAGAGGCAAACAGAAGGATAGACACCAAACTTGGGAAATAAGCATTGGATCAAAATAAGAAGTAAGAGTTGGTGCAGGCTATGTGGGCTGGAGGGCCTGTTCCTATGCTGTATATTTCCAAGGCAGGATGATGTGGAGGTGGCAGTGCTTCCATGAATCTGCTGTCATTGTCCTTCAAGGGCTGGAGGTCATGGGTTTGGAATGTGGTTCCTAAGGAGCAAATCAAGTGCAAATGTTCATAAGTTTAGCCTGATCACTAGCAGTCTGTAGATGTTCCGCTTACACATCAGCAGATTTAAATCAAGCACTTGGAGCATAGAACGTAGGTTTAATATTGATGAATGCCAATACCATCTGGCGACAACAGCGAACGACAAGAGGAGGCGATCAGAGTTAACACAATGCTGCACTCTGCTTCCTAATGTTTCCAATTTAATTAGACCTGCTTCCAGCTCCTGAGCCATTCCTCAGATGAAAAGCAGAAGTTGCTGGAAATACTCAAGTCAGGCAGAGTCTGTGGACAGAGAGAGTTAATGTTTCAGGTTGACAACCTTTATGAGCTTTAGCTCCCCAGTTTAAAAAAAAAAAGATCCTCCAGGTTAAAAACTTGTGTGGCTCCCCATTTGTGCTCAGGCCACTATGGTCAATGCTGCAAAATCCTGGACGGAAGCCACATTGAGATTATTCTTCTTCATAATACAAGAATAAAAACAAGATAGATGCAAACTACAGTCATGAGAAAAGTTTAGTCCTTAAGAAAAAAATACATACACAATAATGAAAAAATCTTCGTTAAAGGAAAGGTGCAAGCACCTGGCATTACAAACATGCTGTACATTTACAAACATACAACAATGTAACACTGCTGCCAGACAGCAGGGAAGAGATAGCGGAGTTGAAAGTTCAGCAAGAGAATCTGAGAAACACAGCTGAAGCATACAGCCCTCAGCACCCACTGTCCCCATCCCTCACTCATTTCAGCCACCCATTAGTGTACAGACTTTCCATCTCAAATGAGGTCTTTGCATAACTCCCCAAGCACAAAGTTGGGCAGTGGCTGTTTTGTTCTGGTCAGCTTTCCCGCTGGTCTCTCCCTCTCCACAGACAGAAAATGAATTAAACAAAGAATGACCTCCATCTCAAAGCTGTACCAAAATACCAATCACATGCTCCCAGGATCACAGTCAGTGTTTCAGTGAAGGAGTGGGGTGTTTAAACAGAGCTCAATTTTTGGATTTTCCCACTCAAATCCAGACTGATCATAGTGACAGGGACACACAGGGAATGGCAAAGGGCACCACATGAGACTGCAGCCTGTCACGATATTCCCTTAACTTCCAGTTAAGACAGTCCTGCTCATTCTCTATTCATTTTGTAAACACAACCCCCACAAAATCAAGTTCGTTTTCTCAGTCTGGGTAAAAACAAATCATTGTGATCCACCACAAAAAGGGTTATTAACACCAGTGTCGGGGCACTCCACCTCTAAGAGGAGTGCTCCTCAATGAGGAACATTCTTGAGCTGGAGATGTCTTTGACAATTGGGTGGCCAAGGAAAAGTCTCACAGCCAATCAGCTCAATACAAATTCCCCAGTGGTGAGGCCCCACTGGGAGGTGTACCACAACTCCAGAGCTCACTTAGCTTACTTTTCTCCAGCCCAGCATCACCACCCTCAGACTGATTTACTGCTATGACAGAGGACCTAGAATTCAAATTCAAAGTATGCTTCAAATGATTTATTGAAAAAAAGAAGTGGAATTGTTACAAGTAAACATACAAGTCCCATAGAAAGCTCTCATTCCTCAAATGGCTTCCACACAACATGGGACAGAAGACATAGACAGTCAGATACACCTTTACCCCTACTACACACGTCTGCAGCAGCACCATCAACAGAAAAATCTGAAAGTATCTTTCAGACAATAAACTCTGATAAAGAGTTTCAATTCTCCCCCTTTTCAATAGAAATGACCAACTGCATAGAAACCTGTGATTCCATTAAAACAAAGCAGCCTGATTGGTCTCTTGTAATTTTTTTTGCTTCCCGCCCCATCTCACCTCCCCCTCTTTCAGTCATAAACAGGTTACATCTTGATTACACCAGCATGACAAAGATACAATGCTGTTTATTTTTATGAATGATATTCAGGAAGATACACTGTATTGCGCATGCAACATTCACAGCCCACAAACAGCTAATCAGAGAGCCCCAAATTACAGCTAGATAAATCCAATCACTTGGGTCCAGAGGACAGGCAGAGGAACAATATCAACAGATTTACCCATCTCTCATGCTCATTCTCACTTCAGTGCTGTTGCTGAGGCCACAGCTATCAATTAAACAAACATTAATAAATTAACAGACACACACAATCGATTGGCAGGAAGATCAAGCACAGAAATAAACCAGAATAAAAGCAAAATACTGCTGATTCTAGAAGTCTGAAATAAAAACATGCAGCATTGGAGAAACTCAGGCCCGACAATATCTGTGGAGAGAGAAACAGTTGATATTTTTTAAATCTAATATGACTCCCATTTGTGACTCTGAAGAGTCACAAGTCATTCAGACTTGAAATGTTAGCTTTTTCCTCTCTCCAGAGGCTGCCACGACCTGCTGAATTGCTCCAACACCATGTTATTATTACAGAATTCATCAGTATTCATTGGAACCAACAAGGATATTTCCCCACTGAAAGATTTTAGGTCACATTAGTGAGATCAGGGGAATCAGCTTAATTTTCCCCACAGGGAATTCCATACCCAACACTGCCTGAAAAATCTCCATCAACCCCCTGGTGTTGCCTGTTACTCCTGCCTCGTGACAAGTGCACGGTTCCTTCAGGGGATATCCTAGGGTCTGTTTCAACAGCCAGGTTCAAACAATTACACACCTGAGCGGTAAGAATCCCTGTTTGTAGGAAGTTCAAACCCTGACATCAACCAAATGCAATGAGTAGAGATCCTTCAAGATTAGAACAAAAAAAAAAAAAGGGAAAATTTAAGGACTATGGGCAAGCAACAAAGAACTTTGTCAGCATGCTGCAGTGCGGATACAGGATGGATGGTAAACATGAGTAGTTGCCAACAGCCTCCTCATATTTCTCATCCTTGACCATGCACCAACAGCATAGGACAAGGAACAAGCCCTATACTATCAGGCCCTTTTCACACTGAAGCGTCAACACTATGTGTAACCTCACCCAATACCTGCACGTCACTGTCACCACTGATATGGTCCACACAGTATCTTGCCCTTTACACCTGACATACACATCACATGAACATCAGCAAGTGGACCACCACTCCCCCACTCCTCCCACCACTGGAACAGCAATGACTGACACTATCATCTGAGATGTCAGAGGAATGACAGGCAGAACATGTCGACCTGAAAAGGAACTACATTTTCTCCACCCAAATCCAGGCTACTGCAACAGACCGTGACAGAGGGCCACTGCATATGGTGAGGGTTTTTCCCCAGTCAAAGATAGAGTTGGGGTGAAGGCTCTTCCATCGTGAAGCACAGACTTAACACACTCAGACAGAGATAAGGGACTGCAGGC
>JAHRHZ010000194.1:1381191-1405788 GCA_024137785.1 Ginglymostoma cirratum | reverse complement strand
CCCCCCCCTCCCGCCGCGCCCGCGCCCGGGGGGTGGGGGGGGGGGGGGGATAAAGGGGAAGCGGCATGATGCCAGGTTCAGAAATCAGTGGAGAGTCGGAGCAAAATATTGATCCAGGTTTTCTATAGGTGCAGCTGAATTTCTCAAAATGGTTGAGTACAAAACAGAAAAAAAAAGGAGCAGTGGGCATGTGTGGAGAAAAAAAACAGGGTCATTGCAAGCAGCTACCAGCCAACAATCACTCCACATTCATTATCCCCTCCAGCTGGTTCTCAGGTTAAGCGAGCAGCCTACCTTCAGGGGGCAAACTCTGCATTAGGGCAAGTTGCCACAGGAACATCAAAACCACAGGAAGCTACTTCTTTTCGAGAGATAAAATAAAGTGGCACGCAGGCACATCCACAAGTGCGTTTGACATTAATTTTTGCTTAAGAATGGAAACAAATTGCCATAAGGTCCAAGAGGAAGAGCTCAATCTGGGAACATGAAATGCCAGCCAATCATAAGAAATATCCCTTCACCAGCCTTCAATCAAGAGCATCCAAATCACCACAGTTTCCAGCTACTTCACATCAGTGCTTCTCCTGCCTGCCCCAATACCAGAACAACAGACTCAGCAGATTTAGGAAAAGGTCACTCCAGTGTCTGATGACACATGCTGGTCAAGTTGTTTTGTTGCATGGAGCTAAACAACATCTTTTAAAAAAAGTCACAAAAGCAACTAAGTTTTTTTTTATAAAAAGTTTGCTTTTTTTCTTTTTTAACACTTGCCATTTAGTTTACACATTTGCATTAAGGATATGGAGACGAGAAGATGCAGCAGCACATTATCACAAAACAAACCCAACAGTTCATAGTTCACCAGGGCATTGCCACAGAATGACAGTACAGACTTGCTTCATTACAGTATCAGGGTTACAGGCTTTCAGACCGGCCTCTCCTGTCCACTTCCGGCCTTGAGGGGAGCAGAGGGCCGAGTGTCTCTCCACATTGTGACCCATTGGAAATGGTAGTGAAGCCTTGATCTACACACATTACAACTTATTATGTTCTATTCAGAGCTCACTAGACTATTACAGCTCACCTCCATGCAGTCTGGTTTTACACAGTGACTCTCTTGGATGACTGCTCAGGAATCTATGTGACAATACAAAGCTTGATACGCTTTCTAGTTTTAATGTGTTAAAAAATTTGTTTTCCTTTTAATTTTAAAAACATCTACTCAAACCACAGCACAAGCATCAGACTTGCAACGTCCCAAATTTAGATGTGGACAAGACCGCTTGAATCTAGCTGATTGTTAATCTTGTGGAATTCTTCACTAAGCTTGCCTATATTTAATTTTTTTTCCTAAAATTCCCACACTTTACCCCCTCCCAAGTTGTCCAACTGAGAGATCTGACCCTCGAGAACTTTGGAATGTCCATGTGTAGTGGAAGATTCTCTTCAGACAGAAGGTGTGCAAGATCCCTCCGCTAATTAATCCAGTTTGCTCTGGTTTAGAGGCTCTATTCCCCCCTATATTTTCAGAAAGGGAGCTTGTTTTTGTCCCACCAGCTCCACCCTAACCCCCCAATGACAGGGCAGTGCAACTCCAAGATGTGGATGATTTCCCAGTAGCCCTCCCAGCAACAGAAACCTGAAAGAGAGACAGACAGACAGAGACTTTAGTATTAATCCTGAGTATCTAACGAACCAATAAATAACATTAAAATAATCACATCGAGCCCAAGCAATCAACAAATCAGTCTTAAACTGCCACAGTTAAGCTGCTGGTTGTTCCTCCACACTCCCCAGAGGCTGGAAGCTGTGCCTTGAAAACAGATCATAGCCAGGCACAGGGATTCCCTTCAGCACTGGGGTAAAAATGAAAAGGATGGGAAAAACACAACAATCTCCCCAACCCTCTGCCGACTTTGCACCTTTTCTTTTTTAAAGAAAGAAAAAAAAAACAAAGGCTCTCCAGCCAAATGCAAGGACAAAGGAAACAGACAGCAGGAGCTGGGTTAGAGAGATGCTACTTTTTGGGAAGGGGATTGATCAGTAATGTCTACCCTAAACAATACCTTATGATCACAGAATACCCACCTGATGTGGTATTCCTTAATCTCAGCTATACGCCATAGAATGCAGACAGCCTGTCCTTCAGAAGTGGTGGGAACTGCTCTGAAAATTGCTGCCAGTTCTCCTCACCAACCTGCTCCTTGAAGCCATGTAGGATCTGCAAGACAGGCAAGAGTACACGGTTAGAAAGTAGCGAACGGAAAGCTCAGCATGTGTGACATGCTTTCTGGGTGGCAATACAAGCATCATCAATAAACAGCCTGTTTCCTAGATTAAAGGTGGAGTAAATGAATTATCCAGGTAAACACAGTCAGCCATCACAGCAGGGTCAATAGTGTGGAGCTGGAGGAACGCAACAAGTCAGGCAGCATCAGAGGAACAAGGGAGTCGATGTTTCGGATGAGGGGTGTAGGCCCAAAACATCGACTCTCCTATTCCCCTGATGCTGCCTGACCCGTTGCGTTCCTCCAGCTCCACTCTGTATTGGCTCTTGACTCCTGACTCCAGCACGTGCAGTTCTTTCTATCCACAGCAGGGTTCCTGGTTCAATGCTAAGTCTGGTCTATGTGAGCTGCATTAGCCACGGCAGTGGGAAGTGGAGCTTGGGTTGGAAGGTGGCAGGCTCCTACTGCACCTGCACCAGACAACAAGCCATTCATCCACATTGGAAGATTCAGCTGCCAGGACCTACACAACAGCTTGAATTAGTATACCTCTGCTGCAGTAAAAGCATCTGGTGCATATCAATGGAATTAAAATGGAGCCAACGATTCGATTAGTAGCTAGGCAGAGGCGGAGGTCAGCAAGAGGATTAGGTGCGTTCAGCTCCAATTTAACAGAGTTACCAAGGTGGCGAACAGTGAGATAGAATGGTTAGGATTCCAGCTCATTCAATGTAATGTGGATCAAAAACTGCTGGAGAGGTGGAGGCATGCTTCAGTAACATGCGATTGAGGAAATGCTAGGAACTGGCAACATACACAGATTTATCACTTGGATGAATTTGAGCATTTCTCAGGGATGCTAATATCCAGTCTTTAAAAAATGACATACCAAATGGTGCAAGAGACACTGACATGGGGAGAGTTAAAGTCTTCAATCTGGACCACGAAACACCACATTCACTACTATAAAGAGCAAAGGGCAGGGTTCCTAGTCAGTTGTTGCGAGCAGTGTCCTTATGCTGTGGATCCCACAGAAGAGCAACACATGGTCACAGCATCGTTCAAACAGACAGACTGCCTCTGGGGACCAACTGACTGCAGGGCTCAAGAGTTTTGGCTTGGGTGGAGTGGAAGGTGCAAAGAGGACATTGTTCACCTAATGAACACCCACCTTGTAAAACATGTCACGTAGGTCATCCTTTGGGTTCACCCATGAAGCAACAGCATCGCAGAAGAAAATGAAATCCTGCAAGAAACAAAATGGTCAGTTTACAACGAATTTGCAAACTATTTTCCCATAAGCGCAGTAAACATAATTGCCCCGATGAGTGCAGTTACAACACAAGAAGCTTGACATCTTCCATGACAAAGCAGCACCCCACCCACCTCCAACTTTAGTCAATCCCCTTACCAACAACAGCATGTACTATTACCACGGTGTCTACAAAATGCACTTCAGTAGTGACTAAGGCTTTCCCAACCCATAACCAGAAGTACATGGGCAACAGATGCATGGGAGCACCACCTGGTAGTTTCCCAAACTGAAACCATCCTAATTTGAAACTATAATCACTGTTCTATCATCAGTCCCAAATCAAAATCCTGGAACTTCTCCCTAACAATGAGGCTGTAACTACACATGATTTACAGTGATTCAAGGAAGCATCTTACCATCACCTTTGAAAGTCAAATCATGGGCAGGCAATAAATATTGGCCCAAACAGTGACACCAACATCACACGCCAAAAGGAAAAATTACAAAAGCCACCCACTGGTCCAACCAATGATCAGTCAGCTTGACACAAGGCAACTCAGCAGTGACCCAGGACAGTCTCTCAAATGGACAATGTAAAGAATACTTCCTTACCTGCACCACGCCACCTGGATTCACTCCAATCATCATACAGATTCCACGGAAGGCAGAATCCTTCTCTTCATTATCACGAATATTTCTCAGAGATGTGCACCTGGGAATTACAAAGCCATAGTAGCAGTCAAATGCAGCAAAATCCAAATCTCCACTAGACTTGTGACTCATCAGGACCTGAGTGTCAGGAATGACTGGCTCTGGCAAAGCTTGTAAAAAGCAGAACAGCAGCGCACACACACAAGGACAGAGCTCACACTTTCCCTCCAGACTGTAAATACAATGGTTACAAATGAAGATGGGAAGAAAAACGGAAACAAACACTCACCATGGTCTGATGAATTGCTGCAACATAGGTGCAACTTCCTGGGGACACACATAACCCAAACGGCCAATGGTAATAGCTGTGGGGAGGAGAGACAGAAAAATGAAAATCAAGTCAATGCTATTGCTACCATTGAGAGCCACCCCCAAAGCCAACATGCTCAGAATAGAAAAAAGTTCAACATTCTTTAGTTCAGGATTCAAATGTCTGCATTTTCTAGTCATCACAGCAGTGTGGCAAGACAGTACAGTAAACCATCCCAAAAGGCACTAGACTGACCTTTAATATTGAGTGAATCAACCCAATAGCAGAATAATTTCTAACAGACTATACAGTGCAGCGGCAGGAACATTTTCAGTTAGTTACCTATAAATGAGAAATGCACAGGGAACAATGAGTAGAATTTATAATTCCATGCCTGTCCCAAAACCCACAAATCTCAAAGCCCTGTGCACCTGCCCAGAGTATTAGGAGACATAACAGATTTCAGCTGCTTCAGAATGCCCTCAGTATTGCTTTTTAGTCAGAGACTGGAATTAAAGATCTGTCACAAGGCAAAGTATAGATAGTGAATATCTACATCATCCAGTGGTAACACTGCCTAGAATTTAAAGTGGAGGCTATTTTCCAACCTGTCCTGCACTCGGACATCATTCCTTTGACATACAGCTCTTACACAGTTAGCAACTGTGTTCGACAGGGCTAAATCAGAAACAGTTTGTTTGAAGTTAGGTAGGCACATGACTCCAAACAAAGCCAGCACAGAGTGCACTTCTATTTGTATCTTACCAGTGTTCTCAAGCAAAGTCTTGGGAGTGTTTGGTCTGTTAATTATTTCCACCAAGTTATTCAGAACCAGTGATACATATGGCTGCATCTCAGCACCTGTCAAGGCAGAAGACAGATATTTATTTTCCACTTGCACATTATTCCAGTAATTTCCCCACAAAGAGATGCTTCACGTGAATATAATCAAACATGTTGTCTTCACCATTTCCAAAACCAACTTTGATGCCCATCCACAACAAGAAGGTGGTGGCGAGCTACCTCGAACCGCTGCAGCCCATGGGGTTCAAGGACCTCCGTGTTGCTAGGAAGGAAGTTCCAGTATTTTGTGTACGTTGTAAGAGACACCACACTACCATTGTGCAATGGAGGAAGGAGTGAATATGAAAATAGTGGACAGGGTACTAGTCAACAGACTGCTTTGTTCTGAATGGTGTCAAGCTTCTGGCATATTGTTGGAGCTGCACCCATCCAGGGACAGGGAGAGCATTCCAAAACACTCCCGACATGTACCTTGCAGCTGGTGGACAGGAAGTGAGCCACTCTGCAGTATCTCAAGCCTCCAAAATTGCTCTTGTAAATAGTATTTATATAGTTGGTCCAGTTCAGTTACTGGTTACACCCCGATAATCCCCAGAATTTCAGTTTTATTTAAGTTCAAATTTAAGTGCAGTGGAAATGAATTCCAATCAACTATATAGTTCATCTGAAAGTTACTATTGTTCTCAAAATAAAATGTGGGGAAACTCAGTAGGTAGCATCAGTTACACTGAAACACAGCAGCTTTCTACAACATCGTCAATAGATCAATTTTCAATTACTGCTATTTCTCTCCCAAAATGATGTGCAAACTTCAGCTCAAAACTGCTGGGGAATTCTGGTTTGGAATTCTCCTTACATCAAGAAACACCTTATCTCACTAGAACAGAGAGTAGCCTTCATATCATGTCTCTAATTCGGTTAGACACTTTTTTAACCAACCTGCTCAAACAGATAGATTTAAATCAATCTGACAAACTTCTAGAGCAGGTAGAACACAGAATCCCTACAGTGTGGAAACAGGTGATTTGGCCCAACAAGTCCAAACCGCCCCTCTGAACAGCACCCACCCAGATCCATCCCCTACCCCTTCCCTGTATTCTTGCACGTCCCATGTCTAATCAACTTAGACACCCCTGGACACTACAGGCAATTTTTCATGGCCAATGCACCTAACAAGCACACCTTTGGATTGTGTTAGGAAACCAACAGAAGCCTACACAGACACAGGGAGAACATGCAAACTCCAGAGACATGAACACAAGCCTTCTAAGCCCAGAGGTAGGGACACTACCACTGCACCACAAGATCTCCTCAAAATAGAGGATATTATAAAATACATTCAGCCAATACGCCACACCCCATGAAAAGCAAGAACTTACCCATCTGCATACAAATCTCCCCAATCGCCCAGGTGGCATTATTGCACACAGAAATAAATTCCGGGTTCAGGTTGGTTCCCAAGATTGGCATGAACTCAGCTAAGGTGACGACAAAAAAGAAGAAATCAGGGTCTCAAGTTAAGCAGATTCACATCATTTCACCAACAGGATAATGTTTCACTAGACCTTACTTTCTAAAGGTGCATTACCTTCCCCAGGACACAGGTCATCCAGAATCCAGGTTGGAGGCTCCAGTTTTTAAGAGGACAGTGTCAGGTTTAAATAGTTCCTGGGTACAGCAGTGGTTTAAGAAATGCCAATGGCAAAGGAAACAGTGGGGTAGCTGCCAGCCAGAGGCTGCACACGCACCATTCACGGAGGGATGGTAACACAGTCAGTCATCGCAGAAAAAGCACAGCGAGAGAACATGAAAGGACTTGTGGAGCAGACACTACAAATATTTGAGCCACATTTTAGGAATGTGTAATCTTTCATTTCCAGAGCATCAAAATTACCTCCAACACTCAGGAGTTTCCCCCAACATTCATCCCCTAACCCCATGCCAGTTGCAGGAGGGAAGTAGCAGGACCTAACAGACAGTAAGAAACCAGCTCTGTACAAGAAGTCAGAGACACCCTGGCTATGTAATACCAGAGCACTCACCTATACACTGCTTGACATGCTGGAAACAAGCTTTGGTGAGATCTCCCAGAAGTGCAAACGAGCTCTGCCGAACCTCAGGCATTGTATCCTACAGGGAGAGCAAACCCCAAATATAATTATCAAAACATCACACCAACATACAGTCAACACAACCCGCTGCCTCATGCAATAAGCCCAACTTCCCATAACATCAGGGGTCTCCTTCCACTGCCCAATATCAAATTAACTGGGGAGTGAGCAACCAACCAGGCCATGAGCACACAGTCCACAGGATCACTGTTTGGGACAGGTTAGAGGAAACATGGAGCTGCTGTCAAGTAATGACCTGTTTCGTTCTCAGCAGCAGGGCCTGGATCAGATTACGGTATTACCCAGTGATCTATTCACCCCCGTGTTGGTTCACAGCCACAACAGCAGTTCTGCTCAATGCTCACTGAGAAACAGTAGAAGCACATTTACCCCGGCAATGTGTTTAATTGGTACTTGAATCAATCAGCAGCATACCAACAGAGGTGCTCCCTTGCAGACAAGACCCCAAATCGAGATCCCTTCTGTCCTATCATGCAGCTGTAAGGTTCCATAAGTTAATGGAATGGGCGAAATCTCCTGACATCTGGGAGGCAATTTACCCCCGACACTGCTCAAACAAGACAGAGTCGAGGCATGTATTGATGCCTTCAAGCTTCAATCTCATCCATGCTACAATAGCCCTGCTACATTCTCACGTACATAGGGAACAGCGGTTTTAAAGGGGGAACCGCAATACATTCAGGAGAATGTTTGTTTAGCAAGGCTTTCTATTCGCACTAGAGATTCTTCACAATGCATTCACCGTACACCAAAGACTAACAAGTCATTTCTTCATGTTTCCTCTTCATTCACCTGCATACACTGGAAGAGAAGGGTCATGATATTGCTTCGAGCTACTAGCTGCTCCACGTGACCACCCAAACCCTCTGCCAAGCCACTCAGCAAGTCCAGAGCTACAATCATGAAGTCCTTGTCTGGAGCCTCGTACTGGTCTGGTTGCGTGTTGTACATCTGGAAACATCCAGATTAAAAAGGTTAATCAGTGGGATACAATGCTACAAAGCAGAGAGTCTTGTCATTTACATAACAGAGCATAGATAGTGCATAACAATTACTGTGCCCACATAAAACCAGTCTACTGTGTAACTCCAACAGGTGTCAGCATTTGACATTACTACACAAGCTTCTATCACAGCTAACCTCCCAATGCCTCCTGCTTACAGTAAGCAAAGGAGCTAATCTGTTACAGCACAAGAGAGAATTCAGTTTGATTCACATGTTTCTGGTCCCACCCATTCAGCAGACTCAGCTAATGAGTTACTCAGTATGGCCAAAAGATCGATACCAACATCATTTTCTAACCCATCACCCCACATCTTCTCAAGTCTCCTACAGACCAAAACACCACTTCAGCAAGTCAATTTCAAAACCCAAAGTCTGAGGAGGAGATCAAAGAGCTTGGAGCCCAGGTCATCCTAATTCACCAAAAGTTCCCAAACTTCACAAGAGCATGTTTTCCAGATTCAAACTCCAGTTAAAAGGAACTTACCATGGCCTGGGCAAGTGTCTTCTGCACAAGTGTTACACAGCGCTGGTAGACAGGCTCACAGTACGGGAGGAAGCCACTCTGCAGTGCAGTGGCCACTGATGAGAGGCACTAAGGAAGAAGGAAGAAGGAATAATGAATACCAACACCACGAAGGAGGTACAGCATGTCAGGAACAATAGTAAAAGGTCAGCAACGAAACTATAACATCAAACATCAGACAGGCTACATTAGGGTCACATACTGGAATCAGACATTACAAGGAGATATGGGAGCCTCAACCAAGAGCAGAGACCATCAGAGCAACCTGAAACATTGACAAATAGCTTCTAGTGAACTACTACGACCCAAACGTCAGAGTGCTCTCACCTCTTGGACAGAGGCCTGTGGAAGACAATGCCAAGGGCACCAGAGAGAGTATGTTGGCCCTCATGGAGCAACGCCATACACTTCTGAGAAGTGATTCTGGACAGAAATAAGCAGTACTCCCAGTTACTGCCATTTCCAAGCTCACAGACACCAGTGCAGAGATCAGTACAGACCCAGGATTTACAAGCACTTTCTAGCCAGTGGGGCTCAATAACAAACATAGCGATTCGGGAGCATAAACAGCACTAACATTTATTCCAAGTAGGCCGAGTGAGTCCATGGGAAACTTACAGTCAGCAGGACACAGGTGGTGGTCGGCAAATATTTTAAAAAAATGTTAGGACCCAGACTACCCAACCAGAATCCCTACTTACAAAACCAGAGGGATAAATTTCCAATAAAACTGAATTTGAGAGATTAGGGACTAAGAGTAAAAGACAGGAATTAGGTGGAGAGCTCCTCCAAAGAAGGAAAGGTCACAGCTTCCTTCCATGCGGTAAACTGTGACTATGAACTGAAACACAAGGGTTAGTGGGTGCAGGAATGGAAACAGAATAAAACCACAGCTCTGCCACTTTCTGTGGCAGAGATTTCCACAGCCTCACCACACCAAGGGAGAAGAAATTTCTCACCTCAGTCCTAATTGGCCTACCTCATGCTCTTAAACTGTGATCCCTGGTTCTGAACCCTCCAATCAATGGGAACATGCTCCCTGCATTTACTGTTAGAATTTTACAGGTTTTTAGGCAATCCCCATTCATTCTTGTAAACCCCACTGAATACAGCTCTAGCAGATCCATTGTCTCTTCACGCATCAGCCCTGCCATCCCAGGAATCAGTATGGTAAATCTTTGTTGCACTCCCTTCATAGCCAGATCATTCTTCATTAGATAAGGAGCTCAAAACTGCACACAACATTCCTAGTGTCATCTTCACAAACAGTGGTCTCTGGGGTACCAGAGAGTCCAACAGACACTCACCTCCAGAAGTGGAAAGAGATCCTTATCTTCATCCTTCAACTCATTCCATTTCTGAATGAGGGGAGGCATTAGTTTCTGGATGTATTCCTGAGAGTGCAGAGTGGAACATTGTGCCATTAATGCTTGTACTGGCAACAGAACCAAGATATCTGAGCCCGTCCAATACAGTAAAAACAGCACATCAATTACATACAGAAACGCATTCTCGCAACACTGCCAAGCACATGCAGAATCCCAGCCTTTATAGATCACTTTTCACTCTGGCTGACACTGCCACACCACCACCTCCCCCCTCCCCCCCAATCCCCATAAATCCAAATAAAACCATTGTTTGAATTCTGCTTTGGCCTCAGCTCCCCAGCGTGGAGTTTGAAATCTATGCACTGCACTTTGACCTCCACCATCTGACCCCCATCCCTTAATAAAATTCAGAGCTACTGCCTACTGGCTGATTGAGGTGATGTCCCACAGAGTCAGCCAATGTACCAATGGCATCGTACAGAATCAGCAGGTTCTTGTGCTGGTATTTCCCAAATGCAAAGACCAGCGTGTCGAGGATGTAGCTGAGATATGGGACCAGTTCAGTGCAGGCTTCCTCCTCTAATGTAGCAAACGCACTGCAGGGAGAAGAAAGGGAGTGTCAGGGTCACAAACAGCAATCAGTAAGACCAGACTGAAGGCATTTACAGGCACTCAAAACAGGAAAAGGAAAGCTGCTCCATGGTTGAAATCAGGTTCAAATGATAATGTACCCCTCCCTCAGCTTCCAATAACCTTTGGGCTCTTCCCTCCACCAGGGGTTACCCACCACGAGCATCTCACACTGTAGTCTCCAGATGAAGTGAATATACAAATCATGCAGTGACATCATTCATCACCAAGTCATGAATCCTGCAGAATTCAGACAGAGATGTGCCCACAACTCAACCCTGCTGGCTCACCCTGGCAGACCTCAGGCCAAATCTGGCCCATATACAAAACTAAACAGTAGCCAGGGCTCTTCAGTCTTCTTGCTCAAAAAGACACTGCAAATGTAGAACACAACATCTGGCGCAGTTAAATAACCATGCTTCAGTCAGAACAGCCTTAAGACACTCATGATCGTCACCGGGGTACAGTCACTCTCCAGCACCTCAGCAGCCAGACTACTCTGGCAGTGATCAGTCAGCTGATGCTCATACTTAGAAGAATCAGCAGATAGCCAGTGGTGGGTCCTTTGCTGCTCTGCCCCACTGCACAGGGAATGGTCCCTTTCTGTTCACTATTTCAGTAGCAGGCTTTGTCCCTCCTTGTCAGACAGCTATCAGCAGGACTGAGAACAGCTTTACAGTGGCTCTAGATGACCAATGGCTCTATACTTTGTGTTGAGGGAGCAAGTTGGCTCAGCTCACCTGCACGCAGCCTCTTGCACTTTCTTGTTTCCGTCCAAGATTCTCTTCAGAAGTTCAGTCATCAGCGGTTTGAGATACTGGTCTGGTGGCTGGCTGACCACCCAGTGCGCATAGCGGCTGAGTGTCCAGCAGGCAATTGAGCGCACTAGTGCCTTCTTATCTGGCAGACACTGTATAAGGTGTGGGATCAACTCGGGGAGATAAGGGACCATCCCCTGCATACAACCTAGGGGCAGAAAGGAAGCAGGATTATTAACAAGCCAGAGGATGAGGGAGGTCCCTTTCCGTAAGAACATTAGTAGTAGGAAACAGGAGCAGGTTGTTTGGTCTCTTGAGCCTGTTTGACCATTCAACAGAATCATGGCCGTTGACACTCCTATCCACTTGCCCCATAACCCTGAACTCCTCTATTGATCAAGAATCTATCCTCAGCCTTCGATATAGACAAGGACTCTGCCTCCACAGCTCTCTTCGGTAGGGAGATGAAAAGACTCTCAACCGTCCGAAGAAATTCCTCCTCATCTCAGTCTTAAATTGGAACCTCTTATGCTTATACTATGGTGTCTGGTCCTAGACTCTCCCAAATCCTCAATATTTACCCTGTCAAGCCCCTTAATAATCCTACTTGTTTCAATGAGTTCATCTTACATACTTCTGAACTCCAGTGAGTAGAGTTCCAACCTGTTTATCCTTTGCTTTTATGACAAGGCCTCCATGCCAGGGATCATCCTAGCAACCTTCACTGAACTGCCTCCAATGAAATAATATCTTTCCATGAATAAGCGGACCAAAACTGCTCACCGATGTTGTCTCACCAGCCCCTTGCACAGTTCCCTACTCTCCACATTTTGTCATTAATAACAGACTCTGATGTTGGAGTAGCCAGAAATGGCTACAGGGATGGGTGCAAGTTGATAACCAGTATGGGGTACATTGGACACTGTTTGTAAAGTGATATCAGGACTAGACCAGATTAAAATTAAAACAGTTGTGGACTGTTTGGATTCCTGGGCTGAAACAGGTCCTACACAGAACTAAAAGCTGTACATGTAGACCACTGGGGGAGAAAGTTGTTGAGCCTGGGTCCGACAGCAGCAGGCATTTTTTTCTTTATTCATTCGTGGGAGGAGGTTGTCGCTGGCGAGGCAGCATTTATTGTCCATCCCTAATTGCTCAGAGGGCAGTTAAGAGTCAACCACATTGCTGTGGGGCTGGAGTCACATGTAGGTCAAACCAGGTAAGGATAGCAGTTTTCTTCCCTAAAGGACATTAGTGAACCAGATGGGTTTTTCCCACAATTAACAATGGATTCATGGTCACCATTAGACTGTTAATTCCAGATATTTATTGAATTCAAATTCCACCATCTGCCATGGCAGGATTTGAACCCAGGTCCCGAGAACATTATCTGGGTCTCTGGATTAACAGTCCAGCAATAATATCACTAGGCCATTGTCATGTCAAGGGGAGGCAAAGTGTTATATGGCAGCACAAGGGCAATATGGAAGCAGCTGTCCAGAATGCAGGCACCCGATAGATTTGTATATTTCAGATAGTGGGCACTGTTCTCGCCCACAGTACAACTTGGCTCCACTTGCCATCACTCAGCTCCTGCCTCATACCTTCTGCAATTGCTCCCAGAACCAGGATCCCAGATTCTTTAATAACCCAATCTGGATGGAACAGCAACCCCTTCAGTAGCGGCAGGAGGTGAGGCAGAAGATCGTCCCGGAAAACATTAGCCAAGACATCCAGTGCAGCAGCCGAACATTTTCCTGTTAGGAAGACAGCAATAAGAGAGTGGTGTTCACCTGATACGCAGCAGTTTACACACAGTGGTACATAACCAGCCCAGATTAGATGCAACCTACCCACAAGGTCAAACTACTTCATTGTCTACACTACTTCAAACAATACAGCAGGAGAACCCAAACACGATGGCAGACTAGCCTTGAGCGAGTAATTTCAGACACGCTGGCAGGGTCCCTCAGAAAAACCCGTTCCCTTATCTATTCATGACTTTACCGCAGCTGGTTATTGGGTTTAGAAACTTGCACAAATCCAAGGCTCTTTGCAGCTTTTCAGTTGAACTGCCTTTTCCCATTGACCTTTCTGCTTCTACAGGTGCCATATGATTACAGGTCTCCAGAATGTCTCAAATCAGCCTGTTGGCCCAATTCCTTCAGTGCCATTACAGGAGACGTGAGTGTGACTTCACCTGCCTGGCCTAACCAGCAGACACGTCAAGAGGAAGGCATGCCAACTTGAGTGGGTACATCAGCAAGGATCAGGGACCTACATGGTCATTACAGCTTGGAGTTCTTGATACTTTGCCCAATAGGAAGGAAATCATCCTGCACAAACATACTCAGGTTCCAGTCGGAGAGTGTGTCATCATCATCGTCATCAAAATCCTCATCTTCCTCAGCAGCATCCTCCTCGTGCTGGAGTGTAACTGTGCGGGACTTATGAAAACGGGGTTTGATGTCCTGCTCACTATCTGGAACTGCTTCATCCTCTTCTACATCACCCTTTGTACACAACCACAAAGGAAAGAACAGGGCCAATCAATAAATCAAACAAAATTCAGAGGGTGCTGTAGAGACTTGGAATTCTATAAACGCAAGTCAAGGTTCTGCAGGAACCTCATACAGTTAGCTTCAACCCATTCCTTACAAGCTCTGTGACTGGGTTTAGAATTGAAAAGGAGACAAACTATCCCACTGGCCAATCATCAGTTCCAACACAATTCAGAATTACTTTAACAATTAACTGTTCCTACCTTTAGAAGTATGATGTCAATCTCAGAATATTTCATTCCATTCACTAAGATAGGAATCAATCTAAAAAAGGTCAAAAATAAATTGTTCATTAACGAAAGAACACTTTACAAAGCATCACATAAAGATGCAGTATACAATCTAGTGATAAGCCACCTCATTCACAAGGTGAATCTCACGTCCTGGTGATATGGTACCATAAAATCTGTTTAACCCCACAACAGTAGAAGTAGACATTTCTTGTACAAAAAGGGAGCAAGTGCAAAACTGACCTGTGGTAGCCTCAATACAGTACCCAAACTCTGAATCTGTGTAGCAGACTGTCCACGGATACAGTGGACACAATTTACACAAAATTAGATTTTCTGAAATAAATTACATTCTGTAGCATACAGTTGAAATCTGTTAGCACAATCAGCAGAAAGAACTTGAGGGGAACTGGAATTTGAATACATGATCAACATGGTCTCCCACTAGGAGTCTTCTTCAATGCTCCTGGGTGCGTTAACAACTCATTGATGGATATTCATCACCAATTAGTCAACAACTCCATCACTCTGGGGCTCGGGAAACTGGGTAGACTGTGATATCTGTCTAACACTTGCTGTGCGCCAAAGGCAGTCCAAGCCCTCACTACGATCAATTCCAGTGGCTGGTCCTTACTGTATTAAGTGTCCTGACAACGCCTCCTTACAGATTGGTTGTTCAGCCAACGTCAGCCAGAACTCGCATGCTTCCAATGCCACGTTTTCATCAGCATCTTGTGTCCTCTGCAGCATATACTGAGTGTGTGAGGAGATAAAACGGCAGGGAGTTAGAGAATCCCTCAGCCCGAGGGGCAAAAAGTGCACCCATTACTTTGAAACTATCCAGCAGCCCTATGCCAAGTCCAGGGGCCTTTCAGAGAGCCAACAGCCCCAACATCTACAGCAACCTAGAAAGTTAATTAACCTGTCTCCACCTCCCTCAGAAATGCTCCTGCAGCCAGTTTGGAATTGGAGCATACTCCGAAGTTGCCACCAGTGAGCAACTCCGATGGGTGGCACTGTAGACCAAAATGGTTCAAGCCCATGAACAGTGACTACACACAGTACCCTTCTCCACGGGGGAGGGAAATCCCATCCAAACCTGACTGTGACCCCATCTGCGGGATATTCTAGACAGATATTGAAGGATGAAGCAAAATACTATAGATGCTGGAAATCAAACAAATAAATTGCTGGCTAGAGCTGGATGAAGGGCATGTATCCTAGCCTTAATTCAGGACAGATATCACACTGAGACCCTGCTGCAATGTGTGGATATAACACCAGAAGAGAGTGCTGTTCTATCTAAGGTGCTTTCTTTGTGAAAAGTCATGTCCAATTATTGCACAGGTTCAGTGCATTGGATACTTAACAACAACTAGGTGTTTCTGACGTCTTGGCCAATGCTCTTCTATTAAATAACACCATAAACACAGGCTGGCAGTCTCCTCATTTAAGGATTACGTCTGCTCCAACAGGGACAACGCTTCTAGATAGCTTATCGATGCGGCATACTTAAAATGTGGAAGTCAGCTAGACAGCTGGTTTACAAGGCAGAGTGATCCCACCTGGGCTGAGGTTATCATAAAGGAACCCCCTTCTCAACCACTTCTCTTGCCCGAGCTCCTAGGTTAAAATCAGGTCTCTCAGAAAGCAGCCCTATAGTCTGGTAAGACTATAGCAACTTTACTTTTATCATACTGTACACTCAGTCAGACATGTACCGTTACATACCTGAACCGCCACAGTATACACAATAGACACATACCTGGATTATACTGTGCATGTGTGGGATAAGACGATCTATCCGAACCTCTAGCAGCATCACCAGTGCCCGACACACATTTTTCCTCACCTCAGAATCGTCATCTGTCGCCAGCGCAAAGAGATGCTGCAGAAGACAAGCAAGACGTTGAGTTTGGGCACTGCCTAATGAAGAGATTTCTATTCGAGGGATTTGTCACTGTTACTAGTCACTCCCAATGGCTGGCTAGCACTGGTTTCAGGTTAAGGTTCCCTTATATCCAATGAACTCACCCGGGCAGTTCACATCAAAGTTCAGCAAGGACACTAACACAATTGACCTCTACACAAAGACAGGCCCGTCTCTAGGTATCAATGTGTTTCCCAGTGTAGTCACCATTCCCAACAGTGATAATGTCACTGGATTAGTAACCCAAGGTCCCAGATGAACAGTGAAATTCAAACTCAAAATCTGAAATTAAAAGCTAGTCTAACAGCAACCATGAGACCAATCTGGTTTAATAATGTTCTGTGGGAAAGAAATCCACCATCCTTACCTGGTCTGACCTACACGTGACTACAAACGTAGAGCAATGCGGTAACTCCTATCCACACTCTTAAATGGCGAGCAATCTTCCCAAATTCAAGAGTAATTAGGAACAGGTACTAAATGTGACCCTGCCACCATCACCCACATCTCTCAAGTTATTAAAAATAATCACAGGTCTTTCCATCACACTGAGAACTGAAAGCCAAAGAAACAGCTGTGATGCACATGCATCTTCTTTTAACATTCAATTAAAATAATTGAATTTTGACCCCAGTAAAATGTACCTTCCTTTTAATGACAGCAATGTCTGGAATAAATTTGATGAAAGTAAACTCTTGCTACATCCTAATATTGCACACAGTTCTCAGTCCTGTCATCAGATTACACCATTTTGGTCTGACCACACTACAGCAGCATATTGCTTCAGTAGCATTTTGACCAAACAGATTTCCTTCTGATTCTAAGCTGAGTGCCTGAAGACACTGTCAGAAAGCAATAACCACCACTCAACCACTCAATAGGGTCTTTCAGACTGACATAAAAAATCTCAGGTACAAGTGTCTCAGAGAACAAAGTCTGCACTTTGAGGCCCCACTATACATGCCATTGGGCATAGGTAGAGTCAGCTCTATTCATACATACTTCTTAGTTGGATGTTCTTGATAGCATCCATGAGCAAGATCCCAAATTGCCTCCAAATCAGGGGCTGCAACTTCTGCACATGCTAGAAAGAGAACTGCGAGTACATATAATTGATTGAGACAATGATTCATTATCTATTACACAAATACCATACCTCAATGAAGGTATCGACATTGTCCATCAGTGCCTGAGCCCTTCCGATGATGAACTGATTCACACAAGCTATTGCATGGGACCTGAGAGAAAAAGAGGTAGGCATATGAATCGTGACCCCCTGCTGCTCCAGGTCTTTTCCCCCTTCATCACAGTTCAGCAACAGGATGCAACAAACGCCTACCTGATTTTAGGACTACAGTGTTTGAAAAACTGCAGGAACTTGGGAATCATGATGTTGAGGGGTCTGTTCAGGGCATCACTATCCAGCATCTCTGATGAATCCTCACAAATCTTCTGCAAAGCTCCAAAGGCTCCCTCACATGTATTATAGTCTTCAGAATTGAGTAGGTTACAGAGTTGAGGCAGGAGCTCTGGCCAAGCTTGGAGCTCTCCCTTTGAAGCAATGGTAGTAATCAAAATACCTGCAGAAACCACACTATAAAGGTCAGGCATTTTAACAGATCAATGATTCTGGCAAGGATCACACACACTATGGGCCCCGAGTGTGTGGAAGGCAGGTGGGGGAGAGAAACAATTGCTGATCAGAGCACTTAAATCCACAACTGCATTCCAGATCACTGATAGCTTATTATGAACCCCAAAACATGACTGAACTAAGAAAACATTTGGACTCCAGACATGGGCAGAATTACAACATGCAACAAACTTCATCAAAATTCCAATACTTCAACAGGGACATGCAATGATTAAAGCATCACTCATATCGACATCTAATTCTCCTGTACCTCTCTTGGTTCTAATGGAATCCCAATGGACCCTGTAGCAGATTACAGCCCTCAAGTTTGAAGACTGTACAGATGGAATTGGTGCGTCAGGGCAAGTACATTGTTGTAAAAGCGTTCACAAGGCAAAAGTATAGCCCATGACTTTTGAACCAATTACCGAACTTTAGAATTAAACTTAACCCTACAACATTCTGATTGCATGAGGACACAGACCCTGGGAATATATTGCCAGGCACTCTTTGGGGCAAAGGTGGGTCTATAAGTCTTGTGTCTCATCTATTGGAAACAAATTAAAATTGGAGCAAGTGCTAAAATTTGAACAACGTCAGAAGGTTTTCAACTGCTTGATGAACAATCGATCATTCACCGGAAGAAAGCACTGTGCAAGATAAGAAGGAGCTTTATTGATGGTTACAATTGTTATGCTGTCATTTACTGGGGAGTTCTCAATTCAACTACAAGCTCTACTCTAGTTATTAATTCAACTTAACCAAGTTTATTAATAAAGTAAAAGCTTACTGCATAATTCCTGCTTTCACAGTTACTGTTTGCACAGTTCATGTTGCATATACCAAAAGGGATCATGTGAGTGCAAGCACCAGCGTATGCAAACACTCATCTGAAGTTTGATAGACATGTCAAGTCAGACTTAGTTTCAACAAGACTTCACATTTTGAAATAGTATAAAATAAGTTTAAATTGTAGATCTTGCACCTACTTTTAACAGAATGATAAGCTCAAATAACAAACAGAAATCAAATAATGCCATTACTCATTTCAAAAGTTCTGAACTGGATATTAAGCTGCCAGAGCTTTCTACGGTTGACTTGAAAGCTGCTAAGTACTTGCAAGAAACATTATTCATATTGTAGGCTGGATTTGCTTTCCACTAATCAAACAGAAATGCTTCAACACCAAGGTGCTAATTTTACTTGAACACAGTGCACTTTCAACAAGCAGAAGTCAGTTATTTCCGCCTGAAATACATGAATAAAAGGTGTTTAAAAATTGGCAAGTTTCAAAACCAGCATTAAATTGGATAATGGTTACCGCGCTTCAACAAGTGATTCTGTGAGCTTTATATCACTCATGACTGCATTGGTTTCTATTAGTCAAAGTGTTCCATGCCAGGCTTTGAACCCAAGTTGCAAACTAAACTTTTGAGGGGGCATAACCTGCCAATTCAAAGAGTCACTTTTCCCCTTCAAATATAACGAAGTAGGCCACTTGGCCCTTCAAGCCTGCTCTGCCATTCAGTAAGCTCACAGGTGATCCGAGCATCTGACTTTAACTTCAACCCTACATTTCTAAGGACTTTCCCCCGTAGCCCTGATAATATAAAATCTATCTGCTGCAGGTACAGTGTCCAGTGCTCCAGCCCTGTACAACTGAAGCATGCCCTTGTATTCATTCCCCTTACAAAACAAACTATTAGCTTTCCCAATTATTTGCTGTACCTGCATGCTAACCTCTTGCAACTCATGCATTAGAGCTCTAAGATCTTTGCAGACCTCTTACCATTTGCAGGGCTTTTATTTTTGCAATATATACAATTTCAAGTTGTTTCACATTATGTCATTTGCCAGATCTTTGCCCACTCAACCTATCTATCCCCTCATAGGGTCCTTGTGTCTGCTTCAAAATTCACTTCCCAGTCTGTGTGTCACCAGCAAATTTAGCCACTGTAGCTCTGGTCTTTTGAAAATAATTCAAATGAATTATTTATGGTCTTTTCAAAATAATTCATATGAATTATTCTGAAAAGTTGAGGACCCAGGACTGACCCACCACTCGTGAAATCCTGTCAGACTGGAAAAGATCTATTTATCCATTCTCTGGTGTTAGCGAGCCAATCTTCTATCCACACCAATGTTACTCCCTACACTGAGCTCTTAATTTACGCAATAACTTCTGTGGTACTTTACCAAATTCCACAATAAGTACAATACATCCACTGATTCACCTTTACCATTACGCAAGTAACTTGCTCAAATAACTCCAATAAGTTAGTTAAACAAGATTTCCCTCTGATGAAACCATACTGGCTCTGCCTTAAACTTATTGAAGCAACCTGTAATAGCATCTTTAATAAAAGCCTCCAATAATTTCCCTTTGACAGAACTTTGGCTAACGTGGCGCACTGTTTCTTTTTTGCTTCCCTTTTTTTGAATGAGTTTTATTAATTTTCCAAACTAAAAGGATTTTCCTATATGCAACCAGTTTCTGAAAATTAAAACTAACTCAACTATCTCACTAGCTTAATTAAAACAAAGAACTGCAGATACAAGAGATCTAAAACAAAAAAAAACTGGGGAAAATCAGATCTGGCAGCATCTATCAAGTAAAAAAAGTTAACATTCAGTGTCATGACCCTTTTTCAGAACCCTCAAACTTACTCGCTACTTCTTTTACGGCAATAGTACGAAACCCATCAGGATCCAGGAACTTGTAAACTCCCTGTTCCAACATTTTACTCAGAAACTGCAATTTTCCCATGGTCTACCCTCCCCTTCAATTCCTATTTATTGTCAGAATCATAGAATCCCTACAGTGTGGAAACAGGCCATTCGGTCCATTAAGTCCACACTGACCCTCCGAAGAGCATCTCATCCAGACCCCTTACCTATCCCTGTAACCCTGCATTTCCTATGACTAATCCACCTAACCTGCATATCTTTGGACTGTGGAAGGAAAACAGAGCACCAAGAGAAAACCCACACAGACACAGGGAGAATGTGCAAACTCCACACAGTCACCCGAGGTGAAATCAAAGCCAGGTCCCTGGCACTTTGAGGCAGCAGTGCTGGCCACTGAGCCACAGTACCACATCTTCTCTGGTAAACCCACATCTGCCATCTCCTTTCTTTGTTCGTGTTTTCTTTAACATGCTTGAAGAAACTTTTCCTGTCTGCTTTTATACTTTTGACTAACTTACTCTCACTATTTTTCCATATTCTGTCCAATCTTTTGGCTTGCCACTCATCTTTGCACACTTATGACTTTTCTTTGAATTTGATACCGACATTAGTTAGCCATGGGTAGTGGGTCCAAACTTCAGAAGTTCTCTTATTTGTTGGAATGTCTCTACTATGCACTTTCTGGAATATTCCCTGCACATGCCACTGTGTTGCTACTGACCTATTCCTCAACCCAAATTGCTGGATCATGTCACGCCCTCATTTAAATTAAAAACTGGTCTTGTGCAAAAGCGGGAGTGGACCAGGCAGACACACCATGCCCTCCAACAGGATGGCCTTCAACCACATTCATGCAGAGTTACTGAAAACATTGCAAAGAGGCCACTGCCAGAACATTAACACAAAGGATTTCTCATTTGATTATACAGATTGTGGGGTTAAGCAGGATTTTCAGTTAACTCCTGACAGAACAGCAGATCTCTCAAAGCAGCGACTCAGAGAAACCAGTATCTGGTTAGTTCAGTTACCTATGGTTGCTCTGATGAGTGGAGAGGCATCTCCAATATTATTCAAACACTCCTGCTTGATAAAGTCAGCAACCCCCTGTGGGAAACTCTGGTAGTGAGCCTTGACATTGTTCTTGAGAATGAGGCCACTGAGGGACCGTGTAGGTTCATCTAAAGATGGAGAAACAACATGATGTTACTGGAATGATGCCACATTGTAAATACCAGCATAACAAGTGGCACATTCAGGGTGCCTTAACTATTTAAAAGCAGCACTAGCACGTTACATTGGGTACAGTCACAGCAATAGGCCTTTTGTCCCATCCAGTCAACAGTGAGCCTTTGGAAACACCAACAGGTGGTAATGTCAGGATGCAGCACACCTCACTGTATAAAAAATTAGAGCTGGCAGGCAGCATCCACCTTGCATGATGCCACACCTCATGTGGATGAACCGGTGTTCTACCAGGAGGTTGGCAAAGTGGAAACATGCATGTCTTTTCAAATAAAATAGGGAACTTAAATGAACGGCACCTTCAGATTTAAGTCTGGTCAGGACAAAGATCAGGTAGTTGTTGAAGTCTGGATACTGATTCAGCTGCTCCAATTTCTGGAAATGAAGTTTAGGATAATAAAGCAACGTAATACTAAAATTCTCACCCGACAAACTAAAGAGGTGATAACACAAACAAAAGCAACCAAACTCAGTCATTATCCACTCCCTGCACTACAGTAGACAGAGGATAGCAAGCAAGGCAAAAAACATACAGCTACAAATAACTGACCCTGGAGGCAAACTCTGAATGGGGAATATTGCCCACATATTCCCGTGGCACTAGAGTAGATTTCTCTTCTCTCCAAGCCCCCTCCCCCCAGCCCCTCATTCTTCCATGGGATGTGGGGGTTGCTGGCATTTATGATCCATCTTTATATTTCAGATGGACTTCATCTTCCAGATTTATTTGGATTTCAGTCCCACCAGCTGCTGAAATAGAACTTAGACCCATGTCCACAGAGCATTAGCCTGGGCCTCTGGATTACTAGCTTAGCCTAACAGCAATATCCTGGGAATTACCATTACCAGAAAATGAACTGGACCAGGCATATCAAAACTGAGGCTGCAAGAACAGGTCAGGGGCTGGGTGAGTGACTCCCCAAAGCATTGCCACCATCTTCAATTAAACGAGCAGTATAACAGGATACTCTCTGGTGACCTGGATGGTTGCAGTTCTAACAATACAAACTCAGGATCATCAGGACAAAAGCACCCGATTGGTGGTTGAACACCAAATAACCAACATCCAACGCCTCCACTAAAAATGTTCAACGTGCATCAAGTGTTAGACAGCACTACAGTAATTTCCCCAATGATTATTCAACTTCATCTGTCAAATTTTTAATTATCATCAAGAAGGTCAAAGATAGCATGACCAAAAGTGGAGGTGAAAGCAAGTGAAAATTAGGACTATACAGATAGCTGAGCAGTTTGAATCTTCGAATAGACCAAGGATACTTGTTGCACTGCACGCTGTGTGGCAGTGTCTGGTGACTGAGAGTCTTTGAGCAGCTGAAGAACTTGCTGAAGACCCTGCTCATCGGGCTGCCACTCCATCACGAATAATCCTGCAAAGAGAAGGAAGTTACCGAGGGACGGTGACAAGAAATGAGAATGGGCTAATTCACCTCACCAGGTCAGCCACAATGTAGACACCTCACCTACAGTTTCACCTTCTGCAACAGTCACACCACCATCCCTGTATTATGCCAGCCTGCCTGCATTCCCCTTCTCCTCCCCCTGAACGCCTCATTCTGATCTCTGAAACAGCAGCACTATCAGCACAACAGATCACTACAAAAGGATGAGTGTTCACTGTTGCACTGAGTGGGATTAGATTGAGCAGCCTCAGCTAATATTGAGAAACTCCAGCCATTCTGACCCAACAATCCTTAGCAATGCCTTCCATAACAGTGCTGTCAAAAGCATGGACATCAGATGCTCCACGACCCTTTATCAAGCACCAGAATGTCTGTTCGTTAGCAAGGTTTGGTCAACACCAGCACACTGTCAGGAAATGCTGAGCGCGAGTTCTCAAAGCCCAAGAATGTGGTAATTTGAAGCACAAACAGCCACAAATGCCCAGACCCACAGCACAATATTGGTCAGGAAATACCAGCCATTACAATAGAGTCCTGAGAAGTGAAGTGTCAGACAGAGTGAACCCAGGGATTTCATGTCTAATGTAACTGGGTTTGATACAGAAGGTTTTATCCCCACGAGGTAAATACCTTACCTCAGAGAGGGAGAGAGCCCCAGGAATAGGGTTTAACTACAGATAAAGCGTGTTCAGCGATTCTAACAAACCGCCCCCCCCCCCACCCACACACACACACACACACACCAACCAACACCCTCTACCCACCCTCCCCAATACACCATCCACCTCTCACCACCAGCGGCCGATCCAGGGATGGAGGCCGCGGCCTGGGGCCTGTACTCGGGCTCCATCAGCGCGGCTGGAACCGGGCCGGAGCACAAGCCGCAGCCTCGGGCTGGCGGAGGAGCTGAAACCCATTCCCCAAGCCCAGGCCTCGGGCTCTTCTCCTCCTGCCTCCCCAGCGCCGCTCGCTCACTCACTCACTCACTCACTCACCAGCCGCAGGCCAAAGCCCCGGCGTCCTCGGGCGGTCCCTCCCCACAATGGGCTCCTCACAGCCGCCGCCGCTGCCCTTACTCCGCCCCCTTCCCCCTGTCCCCGCCCCCCCCACCGCCCAAAGCCCGCCAGACCCACCCTCTCCCTGTGGCCTGGCCCAGTGTCAGGCTGTCCCCTCCCCATGTGTCGGGGTGCCCGGCTGCCCCCTCTCTCCATGTACCCAGTGTCAGAGTGACCCCCATCTCCCCGTGTACCCAGTGCCCACCTGCCCCC
>JAHRHZ010000194.1:1367859-1380791 GCA_024137785.1 Ginglymostoma cirratum | reverse complement strand
GTGTGCCCCCTCTACCTATGCACACAGTGCTCACCTGCCCCTGTCCCATGTGCCTGGTGTGAGGGTGCCCACATACACAGTGCCCATGTGTCCCCCTCTCCACATATCTGGTGTCCGACCCCCCGACCCCGGGACCCAGTGTCAGGGTGTTCCCACCCGTACGTGCCCAGTACCAGTACCAGTAGTACCACTACCCCCTACCCTTTCCCCCCTTCCTCTCCTCCTCTCCTCTTTTCCCCCCCCCATACCCGGTGTCCGCCCTGCGCCCCCCGTACCTTCCTCCCGCTTTGTCTCAGTCACTGGTCCCGCTGCCCGGCCCCGGGTTTAAATTCTCTCTGGCCAATCGGACTTGCCGCTTTTCCCACGTGATCGGGTCCCGCTTTTACCCGGCGGGCTCCGCGCCGTGGACCAGCATGCTCCGCGGAGGCACGTGGTCCTCCACTGTCCTTGGTTTCCATGGAGACGGGGCCTGTTCTCGGGCTCCTCATTGAGGGAGAGTTTCCCTGAGTGAGTACCAGGTAGGTGGGCACTCACTGTTTCTGATGTCCTGGGACAGTGTATTAAAACAACAACTTCCCCCTTTTCCCATCAGTGACACTAATCTCTGGACAGGATCACACGTCCACATCCACCAGTTGCCTTGTGTCTCCCCTGAATTTGTCAGCGCTCCGTATTCTGTACCAAATCAAATTTAAACACATTTTCCAAGTAATGACCATGAATCCATTGTTGATTGTCAGGAAAAACCCATCTGGTTCACTAATGTCCTTCAGGGAAGGAAACTGCCATCCTTACCTGGTCTGGCCTACATGTGACTCCAGACCCGCAACAATGTGGTTGACAGTCAACTACCCTCTGGGTAATTAGGGATGGGCAATAAATGCTGCCTGGTCAGTGACACCCTCATCCCATGAATGAATAAAACAGAAAGATAGGTGAAAGCTGTTTCCCTTGGTGAAGAAATCAATAATCCAAATACACAAACTGAACAACAAAATAATAAAGGCAACACAAGGGGAAAACCGTTTATAGTAAAAGTGATTAGGATCTGGAACACATAGCCCGAAAATATAGTGGAAGTAAATTCATTCGGAGCTTCCAGAACAGAATTGGATAGAAGAGAAAAAGGTTTTCACAGCTCCAAGGACAAGGCAAGGCAGTTGGGCTATCAGTGTTGTTCTGTAGACAGCCATTGTGGACAGGAGTGGCTGAATGGTTCCTTGTGCTGTAATGATTCCCTGATTCCATTATGTGGCTGCAGTACTATCCCAATTTGTTAGTACTAACGTAACTGAGACAGCAAAAAATTGCCTGTTACTTCTCATGTTGTGGTATGTTGGCGGTAAAGGAGGTGATCATAGTGTCAGCTTGTTATATACAATCAGAATTTAATTTCATTAAAAATATGACTTAAAGGTTACAAACAATCTAGTTTAGCCTCAACTACTTGCCATGGAAGGGGATGAGTGGCACGGTGGCAAGTTAGCACTGCTGCCTCACACTGCCAGGGACCCGGGTTCGACCCCAGCCTTGGGTGACTGTCTGTGTGGAGTTTGCACATTCTCCCTGTGTCTGCGTGGGTTTCCTCTGGATGCTCTGGTTTCCTCCCACAGTCCAAAGATGTGCAGGTTAGGTGGATTGGCCATGCTAAAGTGCCAGTAATTTTCAGGGAGGTGTAGAGTAGGGGGGGATGGGTCTGGGTGGGATGCTCTGAGGTTTGGTGTGGATTTGTTGTGCCGAAGGGCCTGTTTCCACACTAGGGATCCTATGATAAAGGAATGCAGATTCTGATGGGGACTAAGAAAATGACTTTTTCTCATATTTGTTGCCACTCAGGATGATGTAGAGTCATTAATTCATACACAATGGGTATCTCTCAGTAATAGCTGGCATCTCTTGGTCTCTGTTGGTAATATCTGGCACTCTTGGACTCATGGTGACTTCTGGTGAGTTTCAGTTTCTCAGTGACATTTGGTCTCTGGGATATCTGCTGTCTCACACTCACTCTCAAGGTGATATCTGGTGTCTCTCAATCCCTCTCAAGGTGAAATCTCATAATTACTGCTGGTGCTCAGTCCCACATAGTCTCTGTGACTTTCAATATCTCCTGCAAAGATATCTGCGTGCTGACTGGTCTTCATATATTTGTATACAGACTCAATCACTAGTGTAACTCCATTCCTTTCCCTTGGAGATATCTGTACACTGTCTGGTATCTCTTAATTCTTCTATCTCAGGCAGATATCCCTACACTGACTGGTGTCTCTCAGAATTGTCTCTCTCAGGGAGATATCTGTGCAGTGGCTGGAGTCTGAGACGCTTCTCTTGGAGATATATCTGTACATTGGTGAATATTCATCCCTTCTCCCAGAGAGATGGCATTACAATGACTTTTATCTCTAAGTTCTATCTTACGAATATATCTACACTGCCTGCTATCTCTGAGCTCTCTCTCTCGGGGAGATAACTGTACCCTGACTGCTATTTCTCAGCCCCCCTCTCTCAAGGGAGCTATTTGTACAGTGATGACGAATACAGAAGGTTCAGAGAGGAGGTGAAAAAACAAATAAGAGAAGCAAAGAGAAATTATGAGAAAAGACTGACAGCCAATGTACAGGGATGTCCCAAAGTTTTCTGGGCACATAAATAGTAAAAGAGTGGTAAAAGAAGGAACAGGATGGATTAGAGACCAGAAGGGGATTTACACGTGGAGGCAGTGGTCATGGCTGAAGTGTGAATGAATACTTTCCATTTGTCTTTACCAAAGGGGGAGGTGCTACCCAGACCATGTGGTGAGGAGAAACATCATTAGAAGGGTTCAATGTTGCTGAGCTGGTGTGTTTGATTGTAGATGTTTCGTCACCCTGCTCAGTAACTTCGTCAATGTGCCTCTGGTGAAGCATTGGTGTTCTGCCCCACATGTTATTTATATACCTCGGCTTGCAGGGTGGTTAGCATCACTTCCGGTTCTGTTTTTCAGTGATTTGCATATCGGGTGCAGTTCAGTGTGTTTGTTGACGGAGTTCTAGTCGGAATGCCACGCCTCCAGGAATTCCCTGGTATGTCTCTGTTTGGCTTGTGCAATTATCGATGTGTTGTCCCAGTCAAATTTGTGTCCTTCTTTGTCTGTGCATATTGAGACCAGTGAAAATTGGTCGTGTCTCTTGGTGGCTAGTTGGTGTTCGTGTATCCTTATTGTCAGTTTTCTTCAAGTTTAGCCTATGCAATGTTTCCCACAGTCCTTGCATTTTATTTTGTATATTATGTCAGTTTTATTGGTTGTGGGAATGGGATCCTTTACATTTGTCAGTAGTTGTCGCAGGGTGGTTGTTGGTTGTGGGCTACCCTGATACCCAGAGATCTGACTGATCTTGTGGTCATCTCTGATATGTATCTGATGTAAGGTAGGATGACTAGTGTGTCTGGCCTTTTTGCGTCTTCTTGTTGTGGTCTGTCATGGAGGTAACGACGGATTGTATCCACCAAGAAACACGACTAATTCTTACTGGTCTCAGTACACACGGACAAAGTAGGACACGAGTTTGACTGGGACAACACATCCATAGTTGCACAAGCCAAACAGACACATGCCAGGGAATTCCTGGAGGCTTGGCATTCCAACCGGAACTCCGTCAACAAACGCGTTGAACTGGACCCGATATACAAAGCACTGAGAAACAGAACCAGAAGTGATGCCAACCACCCCAGCAAACCGAGGTTTATAAATAACAAGTGGGACAGAACACCAACGCTTCACCAGAAACGTGCTGATGATGTTAGCTAGCAGGGTGACCAAATATCTACAATCAAAACCATCGGATCAGAAAGCAAGTCTACAACCTCATCCACAATCCGAGCTACAAATCTCCTCAAAAACATTAACGGTTCAAAATCAATAATGAAAAATGTTGGATAGACTATTATTTTTAAATAATACAGCCTTGATCAATAAATGCTGGAGAGATAAGCCCACCAGTTAGAGATCAGTCAGTTTAACTTTGGGGTGCTGGGACGCTTCTAGAAATAATTGTTTGGGATAGAATTAGTAGTCACATTGAAAAGGGTGGATTGATTAGGAAGAGTCAGCATGGATTCGTGAGCAACCCTCCCTCTCATCCCTGCCTCCTTTACCTGATACAACCTGTCCATCTTTGCTCCCACCTATCCGCTCCTCCCACCTCACTGACCATTCCCCACCTGCACTCATCTATCATTATCCCACCTACCTTCCCCAGCCCCACCTCTCCTCTCTATTTATCTCTGAGTTCCCAACCCCCTTCCCATTTCTGAAGAAGGGTCCTGACTTGAAACGTCAACTTTCCTGCTCCTCTGATGTTGCCTGGCCTGCTGTGTTCCTCCAGCTCCACACTGTGTTGTCTCTGACTCCAGCGTCTGCAATTCTTACAATCTCTGACTACTTCTAAAAGGGCAATTGTGATTAAGTAACTTGCTAGAGTTTTGTGAAGGGACAACAGAAATGCTCTATAATGGTAATGCTCTTGATGTGGTGTGTGTGACTTCTGAAAGGCATTTGATACAATACCATATGACAGATCTTTGAGGAAACATACAAGTCATGCAATAAAAGGGACAGTAGCAACATGGATACAAAATTGCCTGATTGGTGGGAAACACAGAATAGTGGTCAATGGATATTATTTGGGCTGGAGAAAGGATTTTAGTGGAGTTTCACAGGGCTGGTATTGGAACCCTTGTTTTTCCTAATCTACCTTACTGATCTAGATGTTGACATTCAGGCAACAATTTCAAAGTTTGCAGATCTCACAAAACATGGAAGAGTTGTAAACTGCGAGGAGGGCAATGTAGAACTTCAAAAGGGTATAGTCAAGTTGGTAAAATTGGCAGATGGGTGGCATGTGGGTTTGATGCAGACGAGTGGGAGGTGATGCATTTTGGTAGGAAGAACATTCAAAGATAAGGGCGCAGTTGTAATTTAGTGGGGGATGGGTTGCAGTCCTTAGTGGTGGACTTAAAATCTGTTAAGTATATTTTATTAATTTCTAGAAATTTTGAGAAAAGTAAATGAGGGTCATCTGTCCAGGCAGGACAACCTAGAAACAAGCTGTAATGGAGGAGCACTGAAATGGAAGGCAGGAGGAATTAATTTCTTCCCAGGGATGAAGACCTTAATGGATTGCTGCAGTGGCCATTGAAACCAAGAGATAAGGTTTGCATTTCTATTGCACCTTTCACAGGACTGCCCCAAGTGCTTTAGAACTGGTGAACTACCTCTGAAATATAGTCACTGCTGTAAGGTAGGAAAGACCGCAGTTAATTTTCACTCAGCAAACTCCCACAAATAGTAATGATATGATACTTTATGATGTCATTTGAGGGATGAGTGTTAGCTGTGACTCCAAGGAGAAGTTCTCTGCTCTTCTTCAAAATAGACATTAAAGATCTTAGGACACTCTGTAAGAGAGCAGACAGGAAATTGTTTTTGTGTGTGTATGTATTTGTTCATGGTCTTGCTTTTGTGCGTACATAGCATTGTTTTTGTTTCTGTGCATATTTTGTTTGTGTGTGTGTGTAGCATCTTTTACTATATGCAATTGTAGCATTGTTTTTGTGTAACTTTTATTTTTAAAGTAAACAAAGTGGTAGATTCAGGGGACTTCTAAGAGAATAAAGCCGCAAAATTCCAGTTTTGAACAATCAATAACAAACTGTACTAGACAAAGTTAGCACAGTAATACATCTACAATACATGTACAGCTTGTCTTTAACACCCAGGTTAACACGCAATAAACACGGGCAACAGAGTAATTAAACATTCCTCCCAACACACACACACACACACACACACACCAAATCGCACATTTGATCAAGACAGACCTGATGGATGTCTCAGCAGTTCCGACAGATACTGGTGCTATGTCAAGTCTCATTAAATGTCATAAGGGATCACAACTCTTCATTTTTGCTGATCTGACCTTGAAACTTCCTCTCAAGAACTGCTCCATCATGGATTGTCTCATCAATTGAACCAGTTTTAGTTAATCACCCTCCTTTCTTGGACATTCACTCCCCCCTGAACTCTGAAACTGTATTCCTGTACTTGTTCAAATGCATAATTCTAGCTCTTCACAGGCAGTTAGCCTAGCCTAGCTTATTCTGAACCCCCACGGCTCCTGGGACTTCCCCTAGCCCTCACTAGACAAAATGTATGTGCAGGAAAGAGTTGAACGTGGTATGTCTGACAGTCCCCCTCCCATCCACCGACTCAACTGTAACATTTGAACTCCACTTTTTGACCCCAGATTGTCCTGAGCGATCTTTTGAAAACCTTACGATCAACCCCTCCATTATTGCTGGGTAGAATTGAAAATTGCTAACTATCGACTCTTGGAACTATTCCATGAATGTTACCAATAATAGATTGCTGGCATTCTGAGCACAAATGGAGGATTTAATGGCATTCTGCATGAGCAGCTCATATAAAGGCTGTTGTGTGTGCAAAGAGCTCAAATAAGTGCAGTGCCTGTGCCTGAAGGAAGAACCTACTACCAGGAAACTTCCCTTTAGCCAAAAATATTTGATTCCAAAATTGCCAAAAGTTTCCACAAATCCTCAGTGTCTGCATTACAAATTCAAGAGTGCCAATTTAAGAAAATGACTTCTTCATCTTTTTATAATTTCATTTTAAGATTTTTACTGTTGGGTATTATGCATTGTTTAAAAAAATTGAAACTGATGTTCATAAGACATTCAGGCCCTTGGAAGTATTGGATAACTACCAATCCCAGTGTTGGAAAACAGAGCAGGCATTGGAGAATGGAGAGCTACAGACTTCCAGCACTGACAGGAGACAACTCTTGATGACTTTACCAAAGTAAGGAAAGCGCATGGAATGGAAAAATAACTTTGGATCACTTCCTTTGAAGTACTCGATGAGTAAAACAAGGAGACGGAGCTTCAGCTTCAGGATGTTCTGTGTCACAAAAAGACCAGATCTGACATCATATATCAATCAGGTAAAAATCCTGGAATTGCGTAGGGAAAGTTTGGATGCTACATTGGACAACATGAATTTCGTGGAACTCTGAGTTTAATCATTGAATTGTGACAACACATTTGTTCTATTGATGAGTCCATTGGCTTCCTCTCTTGCCTTTCTCATCATTTTTGTTTAGACTTGTTAAACCTGTGACTTCAGAGAGCTGAGGCCAGCGGCAGTGCAGGTTAATTTGAATAACATAGAGTCATAGAGTCCTGCAGCACGGAGACAGGCCTTTCGGCCCAATCTGGTCCACACCGACCAAAATGTCCATCCACACTAACCCCATTTCCCTGCACTTGGCCCATATACTTTGAAACCTTTCCTATCCATGTATTCATCCAAGTACCTTTTAAATGTTGTTAATGTACCTGCCTCAACCACTTCCACTGGCAGCTCATTCAATATGCGTATCACCCTCTGTGTAAAAACGTTGCCCTTCAGGTTCCCCTGTATTCTTTCCCCTCTTACCTTAAACTGATGCCCTCTAGTCCTCAATTCCCCAACCCTGGGAAAAAGACTAAGTGCATTCACCTTATCCATGCCTCTCATGATCTTATACACTTCTATAAAATCCCCCCTCAGTCTCCTACACTCTAAGGAAAAAAGTCCTAGCTTATCCAATCTCTTCCTAAGACTCAGGCCCTTGATTCCTGGCAACATCCTTATAAATTTCTTCGGCACGCTTTCCAGTTTAATAACATCCTTCCTATAGCAAGGTGACCAAAACCGAACTCAATACTCCAAATGCAGCCTCTCCAATCTCCTGTACAACTGCAACATAACTTCCCAACTTCTGTACTCAGTGCTGTGACTGATGAAGGCCAGTGTGCCAAAAGCCTTCTTCACTGCCCTGTCTACCTGCGACTCCAACTTTCAGAGAACTGTGCACCTGACTCAAAGGCCCCTCTGTTCTACTACACTTCTTAAGGCCCTACCATTCACCATGAAACTCCTACCTTGATTTGACTTTCCAAAGTGCAACACCTCACACTTATCTATATTAAACTCCATTTGCCATTTCTCGGCTCTCTTCCCCAGCTGATGAAGATCCTGCTGCAATTTCTGATAATCTTCCTCACTGTCTACGATACCGCCTATTTTAGATTCATCTGCAAACTTACTAATCATGCCTTGTACATTCTCATCCAAATCATTGATATAGATAACAAACAGCAATGGCCCCAGCACGGATCACTAAGGCTCAACACTAGTCACAGGCCTCTAGTCCAACAAACATCTTTCCACTGTTACTCTCTGCTTCCTACCATCAAGCCTATTGCATGTGCAAAATACGAGCTCTCCCTGGGTTCATTGTGATCTAACCTTCCAGAGCAGCCTACCATGTGGAACCTTATCAAAGGCCTTACTGAAATCCATATAGACTACGTCTATCACCCTGCTCTCATCAACCTTCCTGGTCACTTCATCATGTTGAGATTGTCTGGTGTTCCATCCTGCTGAAGTTTAATGATTGTCCTCGATTCCCAGCCACTCCTTCCTGTTTGCTAACTGCCATTCATTATTAAGCACATCTGCCTCTGATGGCAAGAAGTGTTTCTCGTAACCGGTGGAGCTGAGGGGTTCCACCATTAATCCTGTGCTGGTTGCTGGCTCTTCCACAGGTTTCTTTTCCAAACAAGTGGAGGCTTCTGGAGGTGTCTCCACAAGTGGAGAATGACGACTTGTCCAGTAAGGATCTTCTGGACTGCTGGGTCCCATGTGTTTTGCCAGAGTGGAATTGTCGCTTGTCGTTGATGGAACTTCAATCTTGTCCTCAGTTTTAATCTCTTCCAATTCATGAATTACTGTCTCCGCCGTTGCCTCATGGTAGTTCAGAGGATAATCATACTGAGAACAGATAATCAACAACAATCAGTACTCCAAGTCAACATAGCTTTCTCTTTTTTGTCAAAAAAAAATAACTTATTCCATACATTTTTCAAAACTGCATTTTGAAACAGTTTAAATTTGGGTGTTGGAGTTGGGGATGGGATTTAGTCATGGTAATCCAAGTTGAGAATCCAAGTGAGGGTCTAGGCATGAGAGTACAGGGGCTTAGGAAGGATTTTATAGGAATTGTAAATATATCATAGATTTCATGTCCTTAGAGTCAAAAGCATTTTGGCTTCACACATACATCAGAAATAATGTTTGTGCTTGCCTATTATCAAGCATACTTTTTTTTGACAGCACTCTACATTGAACTCCTAAAGCTGGTAGCTCCCACTGAAATACAGGCTCTAAGAGTTAAGCCCTACACCTACCCATTCTCTGATAGGACCAAACATTAGGCCAATGTTCTGTTTGAAATCTAATTTGGTTCTACATAGTGTCGAACAGGTGAAAATCTGGCCTGATTGACAAACAGCATTTGATACACTCAATTCTCCAATCAAAGTTCAATTACTCACCACATCAGGTATACAGCTGAATTGATCTACAACAAAAACATCAAAAACTTGTATTTCCAAACCACTTTAAATGTCAATGCTGGAACATTATCAAATGAAAATCTGACAGTGAGCCACAAAAGGCTGTATTAGGGCAGTTACCAAAAAACTTGATCAAACAGATAGGATTTAATAAGTATTTTAAAAGAGTAGTAAAGGAGAGTTGGAAAGGATTATGGAGAAAACTTTGGAGCTCAGGACTGAAACGTGCTCACCAGTTGTGGACTAATTAGAATCAGAGACCTGCAAGAGACCATAATTAAAGGAGTGCAGAGATGTGGAGAGGGTTTATAAAGCTTCAGGAGGTAATGGGCACAGGGAGGAGGGTGGCCATGGCAGAATTTGAACACGCGGATGAGAATTTTAAAATCACTGCATTGCTCGACTGGAGGTCAATGTAGATCAGCAAGCTAGGGGTAACGGGTAAATAGAATGGTGTGTTAGGATACTACTGTCATTTGGTGCAGGTGCATCTAAATTGCTGTTAGGGAGCTCCAGGATCATGACCCAGTGATAGTGAAAGAACAGTTATTTATTTCCAAGTCAGGATGATGGAAGGCTTGGTGATGACCTTATCATTTAGATTGTAGAGATTGTGGGTTTAAAGGAAGCTTTTGGAAGAGCCTTGGTGAATTTCTGGACTGTATCTTGTACATGATACACACTGCTGCAATTGTGCATTGGTGATGAGGGAGTGAATGTTTATGGATGTGGTGACAATCAAGTTTGCTGCTTTGTCCAAGACGATGTCAAGCATCTTGAGTATTGTTGGAACTGCACTCATCCATCGTTTTGTAGATGGTGGACAGGCTTTGCAGAAACATGAGGTGAGGAGCAGTAGGATTCCTAGACTCTGACATGCTCTTGTAGCCACAGTTTTAATATGGCTTGCAATGCTGCTACTAAGTTGTGTGTGTGTATCCAGCTGCTCCAAGATTCTGCACATGGAATTTGGTGTGCCGATTACGGCATCTAGAAAGCACTGCTGTGCCTGGTCTCTGGTGGCCTGTGCAGCCAGAAAGGAGATTAGAGAGATCACTGATAGCTAGTGCGGTTCAGTTTCTGATCATTAGTAACCTCTAGAACATTGATTTCAGGGTAGTGCCAATGATGGTAGTGCCATTGAATGTCAAGTACATTGGTTAGATTCTCTTTTGTTGGAAAACGTATTTCCGTCAAAAAGGAGAACTTGATGGGAAGATGAGCTCCCCTTGTTCAACAAAGGTTGTCAGGGAGAGTCACCATCTGAAACTTAGGTACATAAAGTGGTGAAACCTAGTGGTATGCCAGGGGCTTAGGAATTTTTAGGAACCAGCAGTGATGAGTATAGAGCTAATAAAGTGGGACAAATTGATTTTGAAAATAAATGGGTAAGAAATGTGAAAACAAACAGCAAGTGCATCTACAGGTTATATAAAAACAAAGCGGGTAACTAGATTAAGTGTGGGACCCTCAGTGGATGGAACTGGGAAATTCATAACAAAAAATTGAGATAATTTAAACCAATATTTTGGTTTAATTGGTCTTCACATCCTAAAAAGAAGCAATATGCTAATTGGAGGAACAATATCGTAACAGTCCCTATCACGAGGGACAAAGCATTTGATAAGTAATGAGACAAAAGGCAGACAAGTTGCCAGACCTGATGGCCGAGGAGAGGTATTAAGATACGGAGAATGTGATGTATCGTGTTCAATTTTGGTCTTTATTCTCTGCACCATCAGACGGAGTTTGATTAAAGGCATGAACATCCTTACCAGCTGGTGCCTAACTTTGCTGTTCCTTGGATCTGGAATTCTCTGGCAACACCACTGAGGTAGGTAAAATGAGCTGCAGCTTTGTATTCTGAAAGGAAGAGATATTCAGAACCTTGAGCCTGTTCCATGATTTACCTGCCTTGGTTCTGTAACCCTTTATACTCTTGCCTCTCAACATTCTAGTAATGTCAGTCTTAGAAAATGTTTATTTGATCAACTGCCTTTACAGTTTTTTGCAGATTTCCACTCCCTCTTGTATGAAGAAATGCTTTTTGATGTTCCCCTGAATAATCCAGTTCAAATATAAAAATTATGCTGTTCCTTGTTCTACATTTCTTCTGACAGAGAAATGGTCCACATGGGATTATCAGGAATATGCAGCATTGAAATATGCCATTCAGCCCAACTAGTCTCTGCCAGTGTTTATGCTTCATATGACCTCCTCTTGCCCAGTCAGAGTGTCTTTCTCCTGCATGCCCTTCTCCAGCTCACATATTCACCTTGTTGACTCTTTGTGGTAATTATTCCCCCATTCTCACCATTTTGGCTGAAGATCTTTTTTAAAAAATCTTCTCTTGAATACAATATACTGCGCATCATTTAATATAGCAAATCATTCAGAGTGAACTCCTTAAAAGTTTCACACAGGTACAGCTTGACAGTCAGTGACATGGGTGGTTGGAGAATATATTGTCATCTTTGGTAATGTAGTACATCAAATTTTATTGCGCCAGAGGTCATTTATTTGAGATCACGAAACTGATGAGCTGACCTGATAAGTTTAAAACTTCACTACAATTTCTACTCAGAAACTCAGCGCAGTACCTGTGCAATATCATATGCAAATTAGCAAGATGTAGATGGAGATTGCTGGCAGAACCTAACCCCTACCTTGAGACCGGAGCTTAACATAAAGCTCACTCACTCACTCTGTCTCAAGTGAAGATCTGAGTCAATTGTTTTCTTTCCCTCCCCTGTTCTAGATATCACCCTGGTATCAGGAAAATAAGAAGGGATGAAATGAGAGAAAATGCCACTTTATTCAAGTAACACAGTATTGTTTGTGGGCAGACATGTCCGTGCACCTTCATACATATAAGAATGCAGGATGGAACACAGTAACATGTATTTTCACATGAGCATCAATGCCCACTTACGTGAGCAAAACTATACAAAGTTTCACAAATACAAATATCTGACTGTGTGTCTAAATAGCTCATAGCCATTTTCTCCATCATGCCAAGGTTCAATTAATCCTAGGAGACTGACTCACCTCTGTTTATACAATCTGCAGAAATAGACGGAAAGAACTCCAATCACTGCAGATGTGGAGAACAGTGCCACAAGCGTCCAGGTCACAACCTGTGAACCTGAACATAGCAGAAAGCAGGATTAGAAGTTACACATACAGCCATCAGGCAGGCCAGCCATTCTGCTGGCAAGGCTGCCCAACACACGATCTACCAGCAGCTGCTTTCACTACATTTTCTCATTGGGTAGCTGTCTTCTGAGTCAGAAGGTTATGGCGTCAACCATGACTCCAGGACTTGACTACAGACAACAGTAGGGCAACACTGAGGGAGTGCCGCACTGTCGGAGGATCAGTGCTGAGGGAATGCTGCACTGTCAGTGGGTCAGTACTGAGGGAGTGCCGCATTGTCAGAGGGTCAGTGCTGAGGGAGTGCCGCACTGTCGGAGGGTCAG
>JAHRHZ010000194.1:1328126-1352955 GCA_024137785.1 Ginglymostoma cirratum | reverse complement strand
CAGTGAGGGGTGTGGGGTATATGAGTGTATTTACAGTGAGGGGTGTGGTGTATATCAGAGTGTTTGCAGTGAGGGGTGTGGGATATATCAGTGTATTACTGTGAGGGGTGTGGTGTATATCAGAGTGTTTACAGTGAGGGGTGTGAGGTATATCATTGTGTTACAGTGAGGCGTGTTGGGTATATCAGCGTGTGTGACAGTGAGGGGTGTCAGGTATATCAGAAGGTTTACAGTGAGAGATGTTGGATATATCAAAGTGTTTACAGTGACGGGTGTGGGATTTATCAGTGTGTTACACTGAGTGGTGTGGGGTATATCAGTGTGTTACAGTGAGGGGTGTGGGGTATATCAGAGTGTTTTCAGTGAGGGGTGTGGGGTATATGAGTGTATTTACAGTGAGGGGTGTGGTGTATATCAGAGTGTTTTCAGTGAGGGGTGTGGGGTATATGAGTGTATTTACAGTGAGGGGTGTGGTGTATATCAGAGTGTTTGCAGTGAGGGGTGTGAAGTATATCATTGTGTTACAGTGAGGGGTGTGGGATATATCAGTGTATTACAGTGAGGGGTGTGAGGTATATCAGAGTGTTACAGTGAGGGGTGTAGGGTATATCAGCATGTTACAGTGAGGGATGTGGGGTATATCAGAGTGTTTACAGTGAGGGGTGTGGGGTATATCAGCGTGTTTGACAGTGAGGGGTGTGAGGTATATCAGAATGTTTACAGTGAGAGATGTTGGTTATATCAAAGTGTTTACACTGAGGGGTGTAGGGTATATCAGAGTTTTACAGTGAGGGATATGGGGTATATCAGTGTGTTTACAGTGAGAGGTGTGGGGTATATCAGAGTTTTTACAGTGAGGGTTGTGAAGTATATCAGTGTGTTACAGTGAGGGGTGTGGGATATATCAGTGTGTTACAGTGAGGGGTGTGAGGTATATCAGAGTGTTACAATCAGGGGTGTGAGGTATATTAGAGTGTTTACAGTGAGGGGTGTAGGGTATATCAGAGTTTTACAGTGAGGGGTGTGAGGTATATCAGAGTGTTACAGCGAGGGGTGTGGGGTATATCAGCGTGTTACAGTGAGGGATGTGGGGTGTATCTGAGTGTTTACAGTGAGGGGTATGGGATATATCAGTGTATTACAGTGAGGGGTGTCAGGTATATCGGAAGGTTTACAGTGAGAGATGTTGGATATATCCAAGTGTTTACAGTGAGGGGTGTGGGGTATATCAGTGTGTTACAGTGAGGGGTGTGGGGTATATCAGTGTGTTACAGTGAGGGATGTGGGGTATATCAGTGTGTTACAGTGAAGTGGTGTGGGGTATATCAGTGTGTTACAGTGAGGGGTGTGGGGTATATCAGAGTGTTTACAGTGAGGGGTGTGGTGTATATCAGTGTGTTACAGTGAGGGATGTGGTGTATATCAGTGTGTTACAGTGAGGGGTTTGGGGTGTATCAGTGTGTTACAGTGCGAGATGACAGATGGTAAGCTCTATAGTTATGGATGACCACCTACTGTCTTCAGAGGTTCTGATGCTGGACACTGCACTCCATTCACTCCACAGTCTCCTGTTTGTTTCTCCTTCTCGTGCACATTGTACTCGAAACTCATAGAGTGTGAATGGCTGCAGATTCTCCAACTCGTAAGCTGTTGCATGGATTCCAATTTCATCCTGTGGAACCTTCAATTTAATGCAGAAAATGTGATTATTTTCTTGACAGCTGCTACATGGGGAGGAGTTCCATATTGTTAGCCTTAAAAGATTTTTTTGTTTCAATTTCAGGATGAGTGGGCAATTCTTTCTGATCAAGTACAACTCAGAATTAAACTGGGTTATATTTTGAAATCTCTCTTTCAGCTTTCAGCCTCTACTTTTTTCACTGACCACAGAAGCAGCTTGGGGGATTTTTTGATCCATCTCCACCATGATATCTTCCTTACCAATAGCAGCACAGAGATTCTCACCGGCTCCAGTGAATCCAGTGGGTCACTGTGCGAGGTGCCTGTGCAACAGTGTTAGCTGGAAAAGGATGGATGGGAGAGAAGCTGCTGCTGTCAGGAGAGAAAGTGAGAGGGCCACCCTTCAGGCAACCCATAGCGTCATGTTTGAGAGACACATGGCCCAGGTCTTGAGGCCTCCACCTCAGAAGACCAATGATTCAGGAACAAATAAAAACAGAAAGTGTTGGAGTAACTGAGTGGGTCTTGCAGCATCTAAGGAATGAGATACAGCATTAACATTTCCAGTTCAATATGCCTCTTCTTCAGAATCTGGGTTGTTATTTCAAATTTCCAGCATTCCCAGTCTTTTGCTTTTATTCAATAAGTTCAGGAGCATCTATCTCAGATGGAGTTGTAGTCATGTACATTGTGCTCAGACCATAACTAGTTTCAAGATGTATGTGATTCACATCTCAGCAAGTGTCTGATAACCTTCGGTCAAGCCAGGAGCAGTGACTTGCCGGTATAATCCTGCAGGTTCCAGATTTCAGGAAGTGATGCTGAGAAAGTTGGGGGTTTGTGTGATATCAGTTGTCAGTAATTTGAAAGCTATTTCAGCATTGCCAATATTGTGGGTTCCACAGGATGTGACTGGACTTTAGTCTCTGATGATACCAATCAGATACCTTTAAAACCATTCATCAACATGGAAGCTCACATCAAATCAGCAATTCCTTGCTCAAATATCACAGTTAAGTGATGCTGATATCCCAGGTTTCATGGGAATGTCATCTAACTGGTAAAGAGAGTCATTGTAAGATCAGAAAATCAGACAGGGCTGATCAAGAAATAAGGGAAGCTGGAAAGAACTTAAACAGGAAATAGGAAGACTAAAAGGGCCAATGAAATGCCCTTGGCAAATAGAATTAAGGAGAATCCCAAGGCATTTTAATCATATAATAGGAGCAAGAGGGTAGCTAGGGAAAGGGTAGGTCCACTCAAGGACAAAGGAAGGAATTAATGCGTAGATTGAGAGGAAGTGAATGAGGTCCTGAATGAGCACTTCACATCGGTATTCATCAAGGAGAAGGACATGGATGATGGTAAGATTTGGGGAGGAAATGTCAATATTTGAGGGCATGTCAATATTAAAAAGGAGGTGGTATTGGGTGTCTCGAAAAATAGGTGGATAAGTCCCCAGACCCCTTGGGATCTATCCCAGGAAACTGAGGGAGGCAAGGGAAGAGATTGTTGGGGCCATGAGAAAGATCTTTACATCCTCTTTAGCCACGGGTGAGGTTCCAGAAGACTGGAGAATAGCTAACATTGTTCCTTTAAGAAGGATAATCCAGGAAATTATAGGCTTGGTGAGTCTTACATCAGTGGTAGGGAAGATACTGGAGAAGATTCTTAGGGACAGGATTTACTCACATTTGGAAAAAAAAACCGTATTTGGGATAGTCAGCATGGCTTTGTACAGGGGAAGTCTTGTGTCACAAATTTTCTTCGAGTTTTTCGTGGAAGTGATGAAAGTGATTGAGGGTGGGCAGTGTATGTTGTCTACATGGACTTCACTAAAGCATTTGACACGGTCCCTCACGGTAGGCTCGTCCAAAAGATTAAGTCACTTAGGATCCACTGTAAGTTTGTAAATTGGATACAAAATTGGTTTGGTCATAGCAGGTGGGGTAGTTGGGGAGGGGTATTAACTGACTGGAAGTCTGTGTCAGTAGTCTGATTAGTAAGCTTGCAGACAACATGAAAATTGGTGGAGTTGTGGCTAGTGAGGAAGCTGTCAAAGGATACAGGAGGCTATAGATCAGTTAGAAAGTTGGACGGAGAAATGGCAGATGGAATTTAATCCGGACAAGTGCGAGGTGAAGCATTTTGGGACTTCAAATGCAAGAGGGAAGTGTATAGTAAATGGCAGGACCCTTAGGAACATTGATATACAGAGGGATCTTGGGGTGCAAGTCCATTGCTCCCTGAAAGTGGCAACATAACTGAATAAGGCGGTAAAGAAAGTGTATGGTCGGGGCATTGAATATAAATGTTAAGTAATGTTGCAGCTGGAAAAAAATACTTTAGTTAGGCCACATGTGGAGTATTGTGTGCACCTCTGGTTGCCACACTATAGAGAGAATCTGGAGGCTTTGCAGAGGTGAAAAAGTGGTTTACCAGGATGTTGCCCAGATTGGAGTGTATCAGCATTAAAGGAGAGGTTGGACAAAGTTGGATTGTTTTTAGAGCGTTGGAGGTTGAGAGGCAACCTGATAGAGATATATAAAATTGAAAGGTATGGATAGGGTGGAAATTTCAAATACTCAGGTCATAGGTTTAAGATAAGAGGGGGAAGGCTTAAAGGAGATGTGCAAGGCAAGTTTTTTACAAAGAAGGTGGTGGTGCCTGGATTGCACTGCCAGGGAAAGTGGTAGAAGCAGATACAATAGTGAAGGTTAGACAGACACGTGAACAGGCAGAGAACAGAGGATTATAGACCATGTGCAGGCAGATGGGATTAATTTAGAATAGCATCTTGGTTTGCACAGACATAGTGGACCGAAGGGCCTGTTCCTGTGCTGAACTGTTGTGTAATCTACGTGGGGTTTATCACTCAGCCTGTGTTTATCATACCTTGCTGTCACTTGGTACTCTCACCATCTAAAGAGCACTCCAACGCTTGACTCCCTTAAAGGGCTCAATCAGACAGGGTAAAGACTGACTTACCTCAGTCCATGAAAGGTGACCTACAACTCTGTACTGGAGCTTGAACTGAAGATTTTTGGATGAATCGAGGTTGTTGGGTTTCTGCCATGTAATACATATGGTATTTGGAGTGTTCTGTATCAATTCTCCAGTCACAGCAACTGGAGACAGAGGCTTTACTAGAAGAACAACACAGCAATATCAGAAAGTGTAAGCAGTTGAAAAGACAGCCATCATCATTGACTACACCTACTCCAACCCAAGACTGACTCTTCGATAATTTCAACCATCTGGCTCCAGATTCTATCACTGCATCATAACACTCAGGCTGCGTAAAATGTCACTAACTCAACATGAACATGACAGAAACCATCGCTTTAGCTGTTGAGGTAAGGGAATATTTTTACGTCTGAAAGTATGGACATTTAGCCCAATGAGAGTCAGTATGTGTGGAGCCTGTGTCCCAGTGAGAGTCAGTGTATGTTGAATTGTACCACAGTGAGACACAGTGTCTGCGGAACCTGTATCCCAGTGTTAGTCAGCATGTGTGCAATTCGTACCTGTATGAGTCAGCCTGTGTGTTGAACTATACCATAGTAGGTGTCAATGTGTGTAGAATTTTACCCCAGTGAGAATCATTTTGTGTAGATCTGTATTCTAGTGAATGTCAGTGTGTGTTGGATCATGTCCTAGTAAGAATCAATGTATGTGGAACCTGTACTCGGGAGAGGAAGAGTTACAAACTATTGAATATTTGTCAGTGAAGTTGCTGTTTGGTGGTGAGCCAGAGCTCATAGAGTTCACCTGACCTCCCCATCAAATTTCACCCTTACATACATGCAGCTAAATCATTCTCAGCTCAATTTGAATCCTGGTCTCAGGGATGACAGATAAATGTTTAATCCACTCCACAACTGAGTTACCTCTCTGATTTGACACAGAAATAGCTAAAGTGCCTGGTACAGTTATCCAAAGGTCCTTTGTTTAGCCAGTTGTACACTGTGTGACTGAAATGCTGACCCATTGAGTATGACAGCAATCTCTGTACCTATGTCATCGATGATGAATTCCAGTCTTGTTAAGCTTTCCTCTCTTTCTGTGCCATTGGTCTTTACCCAGGCAATGTAGGTTCTTCCTGCGATGAATTGCTTCCTCTCCAGTGTCAATGAATGTAAACAGGTCGAAATTTCAGTTGGATCAGTGCTGTGGGACAGAACCAAGAATAGGTCAACAATGTATGAACATAACTGTTTATAAGAATTCATCTCAAATCGAGCAGCGTAGACAGTTATACTGCTCACTTGTTCCAAGGCACATCACTGGTTGTCAGATGGCCACAGGATCCAACAAGAGTTAGGCCATTCCTGGTGTAAATTATGTCCCCAGTGTTCCAAAAATTTCAAAGTTCAAAACAATAGGTGAAAGGTGAAGCTAATTAAAAATAGGAACATAGGAATAAACTTGAACCATTCATCCTGAAGCCTTTTCACCATTCAACTAGACAATGACTGATTCGCTATCTCAGTCCCACCCACAGGGCTCAGTAACCCCATCTAGTAAATATCCATCAATCTCTGACTTCCTCAGGGGCAGAGAGTTCCACATTTCTCCTCCCCTTTGTCTGAATAAGTATTTCCTGACATTATCCCAGAATGGCTGAGTAAAGAGAAGACCTGGTGGGGAGCAGAGACCAAATCGAGGTCTTTAAAGTTGTGAGGGAGTTTGATGGGGTGAATGTAATGGAAGGTGTTTCCAGTTGTGGCCAAGACCAGATCTGGGAGCATCAACATAAGATGGTCACTAAATCCAGCAGGGATTCAGGACAAATGCCTTCACAAGAGAAACAGTGTGGAACTTGCTACCACAGGGAGGGATTGAGGTGGATAGTACAGATTCATTTTGGGGGAAGTTGGAAAAACACGTGAGGGACAAAGGCAGAGAAGTATATGATGATCTAGATGCGACAAAGAGAGGTAGGTGGAGACTTGTGAGGAGCAGAGTATGGGAATGGGCAGTTGAGTTGAATGGCCTGTTCCTGTGCTAGAAATTCTATTTAATAATTTTAAAGCTTTGGACTCCTTGTTTAAGACTGCCCACCAGCGGAAACATTATTTTTCAATTTATTTGATCATCTGAAGCATCTCCATTTGATCACTCCTTAATCTTTTATACTCAAGGCAACCCTGTTCAAGCTCGTTTCTGCAACGCGGCTCATAATTTCACTCTTTTTAGTCAGCCAGTGAGGAGAAAATACAAAGTCTGGGTTTTAAAAGCCTGAAGATTGCACGTTCAGAGGAAGAATGAGAAGTGTGTGCCACACATTCTTTTCCCCCCTCATTTCTCCCACTTCTGTTGAAAGTACCAACTCATACTGGGTACAGTTCCACAGTTGGAAACAGAACATGCTGAAAATCCTCAGCAGATCAAGCAGCAGGTGTAGAGAGACAAAGAGTTAATGTCACCCTCTTCAGTACTGCGTGGAATTGAAGTTTGGATTATATGATGAAGGTAGAAAATATGGTTTCAGATTGTTCTGACCAAGTTCTGATTAAAGAGTGCAGAATTCTGCACCCCCTCCGCCAAGCCATGTCCCTCTCTGATAGGGTCTGACTGTACATTTGCTGAATCAATATAATGAGATGACTCACCTGCCCTTCTCCTGAAAATAGAAGGTGTAGTTTGTGCGGGTGGCATCACTTGGACTCCAGGTACAATTCACTGCCGAATTCTTGTGGTGCCTGAAGCAGAACAGGTCTTGGGATGGGTCTGAGTAATAATAAGGAGGAAAGTGAGCTCTGGCACTTAAACACTTCCCAGCTTTAATGGGAAACAGCCGACACTCTCTGGCCTTGCCTTTCCTCCAAGAGACCTGAGCCACAAGCTAACAGGTGACAACCGCTTAGTGCTTCACTCACTTTCCAGGCTGGTCTCAATACAACAGCATCAAGGATCTAGTTGTTCCCAGTGACTGAAATGACACTGTTTTTGATATAGAGCTGCAATCATCACTTCACATTGCAAAGCACACTGGGTGGAGCTGCAGCCCTGGGGAAAGGCACTGAACAGTGTAGGACTAACTCACACCCAGGACTCACCATCCCTGAGCTAGGACAGAAACCGTCACCAGGCCTCACTCTAACAGAGCGAGGGGCAGAGAACTACACCCAGGACTCAACATTCCTGGGCTAGAGATAAAGAGCGACTCCATGCCCTAACCGTCCTCAGCTAGGGGTAGAGGACCCACCCTGGACTGGGCCAAGATTCTACAGTTTGAAGATAAGCCTGTGCCAGTTGCAAAAGCAGTGGTGTCATTCAGGGATATTTTATAGCAGGTAAAATCCAGGTCAGAACTGTTAGACAGGTGACCCAAAAATAACACTGCAAAAAGAGTGAGACAAGGTATCGTATCAATAATCAGCACCCCCAGACTGACCGTTCATCCGCACAGAGCAGGATCCAAATACATCTGATAGAAGTTTACAAAGTTACAAAGACACATGGATACGATGGATAGTTGGAGTGTTTTTCCCAGGTTGAAATGTCAATTACTAGGGGGCATAGGTTTAAGGTAAAAGGGAGTACTTTAAAGGAGATGTGAGAGGCAGGTGTTTTACATAAAAGGTGATAAGTGCCTGGAATGTGCTGCCAGAGGAGGTGGTGGAGGCAGCTACAGTAACAACGTTTAGGAAGCTTTTTGACAGATATATATTTAGGCAGGAAGTATTTTATTTGATTTATTGATGTCACCTGTACGAAGGTACAGTGAAAAGTGTTGTTGTATGTGCTTTACAGGCAGATCTTACTATATAAGTGCATCACGGTAACAGAAGAGTGAAGGATACAATGTTACAGCTGATGAGAAGGTGTAGAGAGAGATCAACATTAACACTAAAGAGGCCCATTCAAAAGTCTGATAACAGCAGGGAAGAAGCTTGTTCTTGAATCTGTTTGAATGTACATTCAAACTTTTATACCTTCTGCCCAACGGAAGAGAGTGGAAGAGCGTATAACCGGGTGAGAGGGGTCTTTGATTATGTTGGTTGCTTTTTGGAGGCAGCGGGAAGTGTAGATGGAGTCAATGGATGGGAGGCTGGTTTGCGGGATGGAGTGGGCTCTGTTCACTAATCTCTGTAGTTTCTTTCAGTCTTGGAAAGAGTAGTTGCCATACCACATGATGCATCCAGATAGAATGTTTTCTATAGTGCATCTATAAAAATTTGTAAGAGTCTTTATGGACATGCTGAATTTCCTTAGCCTCCTGAGGATATAGAGGCGTTGTTGTGCTTTCTTGGCCGTAGAGTCAACATGGGTGGACCAGGTCAGATTGTTGGTGACTGTCACTCACAGGAACTTGACTTGAATAGAGGGATACGGATCACACAGAGGCAAAAAATTTTAGTTTAGAAAGGCGTCATGTGCTGGCACAGTCTTGGGGGACCAAAGAGCCTGTTCACGTGCTGTACTGTTCTTTGTTCTTTGTGTTATTCTAACATGAAATATGCCTCAGTTTTACAAGACTTTGATTTTCTAGTTCCTCAAACCAGACAGAACCTCAATGAATCTCATCATCCTTTCTTTGATAAGAAGCCTGTTGAAGGTCCACAGTATTCTGACTGGTTTCAGTTTGTACTAGATTTATATCTGGAATGAATGGGTGGTCTTGTGAGGAAAGTTTGGATAGGCTAGGCCCATTTAAAACAGAAATGAGGCAAAGTTATTTGTTGCAGAGGGTAGTGAATCTTTGGAACTCTCTAATTGAAAGACTGGTTGAAACAGACTCCTTGAATATTTTTAAGGTAGAGGTAGAAAGATCTGTTTTAAACAAGAGAGGTGAAAAGTTATCAGGAGTTGTGGGAATGCTGATTTGAGATTAAAGTAATCAGACCTAATCTTATTGAAACAAAAGCAGAAATTGCTGGAAAAGCTCAGCAGGTCTGGCAGCATCTATGGAGAGAAATCAGAGTTCATGTTTCGGGCCGAGTGACTGTTCCTTAGTTTTTTATAATCTTATTGAATGTGGGAGCAGGCTTGAGCCATAGAGTCATGCTCCTGGTTTGGACCTTAGTATGTTTTTAACATGGTTCTACATTAGTGACTGATTTTTATATTCTACACCTCTTATGGTTAAAACCTAGAAATCAATTGTCATTTGTTTTTGTACCCCATCACCTGAGGTTTTCCTTTACTGTGAGCCTGTCTCCCCAAATATCTCTTCTTTTCCCCAGCAACTGAGTTAACTCCTATTCACAGTTTTATTACAGCTGTCATTTTACTAAACCACAATATCTTGCTCTTACTGACGCTGAATGCATCAACCTATTTTTAACAAAATCCCCCCCATCAAAACATTTTTTTGTAGCTCTATTTCATCTTCAAACAAAAAATGGTAACAGTAATTGTTTTAGATTCATTTTCAGATTCTAACACCACTCCTTCTAAACATTTGGAGATCCATTTATTTAGAAGTAACCTCAGACAGCATCCTGTGAGATAAATGATCCAGCACGCTGAAAACCGCCCTTAACTGTTACCGTCTCTCTCTGCTCAGTTCTAACAATTTTAACGCATTTTTCTGTTCTCTTTTCATTCCATTCTGTAATAATCCCTTAGTGAGCTCGAATAGAGAATGATCAAGGGCTGAGAATCTGAAAGTAGTAGTGTGTACCTGCTTGTGTTCCCTGCTGTATCAGTACAGCTGCAATCAGCAGCATCTCAAAGATTGTCCCCATAATGCCATGAATCATCTGTCATAGGGATGGAAGAAAACTAGTGTTACAACAGACTACATATTACAAAAACATCATCAAAGCTTTCTGGAAAATCCCCTGTTATTGCCATATAATGATTTGGTATGGAGGCTGCGGGGTACAGTTTCTGTTCCCAACATGTGAGTGAGAGAGGTCAGCCAGCCACACTTACTTGCTGCTAATCGGTTCAGTGCCTCTTGGAAGGGTGTCTGAGTCCCAGGTGATGACAGGAGTGGGATAGATCTGTTGTTCTGTTGGTTAGAATGTCTTGTCAGCGCACTGCCCATAGAGGTTTAGAAACTGTTAACAAAATATGTGATAAAATATAAAAGCAGAGTGAAAGAAAGCAAGTAAGTTATAACAAAGCATTATCAAAGCCTGGATCGGTCTCAGTTGATGTAATGTGTTACATTAGTGCAAAGGTAGTTTACTGGGTCAGTACCAGTGATGAGGGAGTTCAGATAATGTGGAGATACTGGGAAGCTGGGATTTTAATGCCCAGAACAGAGACATTTCAGAGAAACTTGTGATGGAGGGTTTTGGAATCGTGAAAAAAATTTCGGAGGAAAAACTGCTTCTAACAACAGCTTGCTTAATAACCAGGGGAAACAAGTTGATGGAAAATGGCCAGAGAACCAGAAGTAACATGAGGATTTTTGCAATCTTTATGCGGTGAGTTGCTGTGACCTTCAATACATTGACTGAGAAAGGTGGTAGATGAAGATTTAATAATGACTTTCAAAAGGAATTGGATAACTGCTTAAAAAGGCTGCGCGAGCTTTATAGAAATTGTGGTGGAGTTTACAAGAATACCAAAGAGAAATTAACATAGAGCAATAACAATAGCTTAAAGAGCTGCCCCTTCCCTACTCAGCAGAACTCCCTCCACCACCCCCGCCCACACCCCCATCACCCTGAACTGTTCCATCAATGTGGTGGTCCAGGACAGATTGTTGGTGATTGTCACTTCTAGGAACCTGATGCTCTTGACCATCTCCACCTCAGCTCCATTGATGTGGATAAGGGTGCACTGTCTATCTCGTTTCCTGAAGTCAATGGCTTATCAGTGGCTAGAGAGTTGTTGATTATCAATCATTTCAAAATAATGTAAAGAGATAAATATTCATCTGCATGTCAACTGGGGCATCAGACTAGTGGATTTCTGCTGAAAACCTGAAATGTGCATAACTTCTCCACAGTGTCTATGAAATTAACCAACCTAACCACACTCGAATGGCAAGAAAGGAAATGGGAAGGCCAGACAGATTGCGAGCAAAAGATGCAGAAAAAAATAAGCTGAGACAGAAACAGATGATGAGAGATAGTGATTCCCATGGTAGAGAAAGAAAGTTGGAGGGATTTACTGCAAATATTTTAAAAATGAAGCTTCTTTATTGTCTGATTTCCTGAATGTAGTTGGTTCTTATTTAATTTATTTACAGGATGTGGGAATCATAGGGAATCAGCACTTGTCCATTCCTAATGCCTTAAAATCATCAAGGTGAACTGTGATCTGTAAATGAACACTCAGCCAGTTCAGAGAGGGCATATCTCTCACAGTCTTCACAGTGGAAGACACAAATAACATGCTGAAAACTAATGGCAAGAAGGTTATAGCAGGTGAGGACCTAGAAACTATCATTATCACTAAGGAGGCAGTGCTGGGCAAGCTAATGGGGTTAAAGATAGACAAGTCTCCTGGCCCTGATGAAATGCATCCCAGGGTACTAAAAGAGGTGATGGGGGAAATAGCAAAGACACTAATAATTATTTACCAAAATTCACTGGACTCTGGGGTGGTTCCCGTAGATTGGAAAACAGCCAATGTGACGCCACTGTTTAAAAAAGGAAGTAGACAAAAAGCAGGTAACCATAGGCCAGTTAGCTTAACTTCGGTAGTGGGGAGAATGCTTGAATCTATCATTAAGGAAGAAATAGCAAGACATCTGGATATAAATTGTCCCATTGGGAACACCCAGCATGGGTTCAAGGGTAGGTCATGTTTAACTAATTTGGTGGAATTCTTTGAGGACATTACTTGCATGGTGGACAATAGGGAACCTGTGGATGTGGTGTATCTGGATTTCCAGAAGGCATTTGACAAGGTGCCACACTAAAGGCTGCTACATAAGATAAAGTTCCACGGTATTACAGGTAATGTATTGGCATGGATAGAGGATTGATTGACCGGTAGAAAACAAAGAGTAGGGGTAAACGGGTGTTTTTCTGGTTGGCGGTCAGTGGCTAGTGGTGTGCCTCAGGATCAGTGTCGGGACCTCAATTGTTTACAATTTACATAGATGATTTAGAGCTGGGGACTAAGTGTGGTATGTCAAAATTTGCAGATGACACTAAGGTGAGTGAAAGAGCAAAGTGTGCAGAAGGCACTGAAAGTCTGCCGAGGGATGTAGATGGTCTAATTGAGTGGGCAAAGGTCTGGCAGATGGAGTACAATGTTGATAAGTGTGAGGTCATCCATTTTGGTAGGAATAACAGGAAAATAGACTATGTTTTAAATGGTAAAAAATTGCAGCACGCTGCTGTGCAGAGGGTCTTGGGTGTCCTTGTGCATGAATCGCTGAAGGTGGGATTGCAGGTGCAGCAGGTGATTAAAAAGGCAAATGGAATGTTGTCTGCCATTGCTCGAAGGATGGAGTTTAAAAACAGGGAGGCTATGCTGCAGCTGTATAGGGTCCTGGTGAGGCCATACCTGGAGTACTGTGTGCAGTTTTGGTCTCCTTACTTGAGAAGAAAAATACTAGCATTGGAGGAGTGCAGAGGAGATTCACTCGGTTGATTCCAGAGTTGAGAGGGTTGGATTATGAGGAGAGACTGAGTAGACTGGGATTATACTCATTGGAATTCAGAAGAATGAGGGGAGATATTATAGAAACATATAAGATTATGAAGGTAATAGATAAACTGGAGGCAGGGAGGTTGTTTCCACTAGCAGGTGAAACTAGGACTAGGAGGCATAGCCTCAAAATAAAGGGAAGCAGATGGAGGACTGAGGTCAGGAGGAACTTCTTCACCCAAAGGGTTGTGAATCTGTGGAATTCCCTGCCCAGCGAAGTGGTTGAAGCTACCTCACTGAATGTTTTTAAGACAAGGCTAGATAAATTTTTGAACAGTAAAGGAATTAAGGGTTATGGTGAGCGGGCGGGTAAGTGGAGCTGAGTCTCAAAGATCAGCCATGATCTTATTAAATGGCGGGGCAGGCTCAAGGGGCCAGATGGCCTACTCCTGCCCCTAGTTATTATGTTCTTATGTTCTTATATGCAGTGCCACATTAAAACAAAACTTTAATTACTATACTGAGCAGGGTTCCCCTTCTCTGCAATATGTACTTCAGTTTGTTTATTGGGTGTTTCCTGATCTGACAAACCCCGTGGAGGAAATTGCTGATTTAATCCTACCCCATACTTTTAACCTCTTGTTTAACAAGGATATATTCATCTTTGCCTTAAAAATACTCAAGGACTCTGGTTCCATCAGCTTTTCAGGAAGAGAGCTCTAAAGACTCACGTGTAATTAATTAAACATGAATTTAACCTGCATACCTGAGCCCCTGTGGTCTCTGTAAGAGATTAACCACAACACAATCCTCTGAGAATTTTTTTATCTCTGTTTTAAATGGGTCATCTCTGATGTTTAAAGAGTGACCCCTTGTTTTAGATTCCCAGACAAGAGGAAAGATCCTCTGTACATCCACCCTGTCAAGACCCCTTGAGAATGTGTATGTTTCAATCAAATTGCCTCTTACACTTCTAAATTCCAACAGATAAAAATTTAGCCTATCATAAAATAATCCTCCAATTCCAGGTATTAGTCTGGTAAACCTTCCCTGAATTGCTTGCAATGCATTTACATTCATCATTAAATAAGGTGACTAAGACTGCGCACAGTATTCCAGTTGATGTCTCACCTGTGCCTATAAACTCCCTACCTTTGTACTCAGTTCCCCTTGTGATATACAATAACATTCTATTAACTTTCCTAATTACTTGCTGTACATGCACAATAAACTTGTGATTCATGCATGAAAACCCGTACAGCCAGATCCCTCTGATTCTACCCCAAGTGAGTAAAGACAGTGGGATCTTCATCCCTGTCACTGATAATCTATTTAGGTCACTAAGCCAAATCTCTGATCATGTGAGAGTGAGTGGATCTGGGGTGAGAACACAATCAGGCATTGTGATGGAATATGCAGTCAAACAACCTATTTGCATTTCTGTTGAAAAGAGAAGAAGATTAGAGTTTAGAATATTAGTTGCACATTCATAATCTCAGGCATAGTACTTCCTAGCTGAGGGCAGAATAAATCACTGTTAATTTGTGCACAGCTAGCTCCCAACAACAGTAATTTAGCAATGATGATAGGACATTTTTATCCTGGTGGCTGAGAAATAGATATTAGCCAGAACGTTGCACTGGTCTGCTTTCCTGTTCTTCAAACTAGTGATGTGGAAATTTTTACATCTAAATTACCTGGCGGAATTAACCTCAGTTTAATGTCGAAAGTAAAAGACAGTACCTCCAACAGCATGAGACTGTAGGCCCGAAACGTCGGCTTTCCTGCTCCTCTGATGCTGCTTGGCCTGCTGTGTTCATCCAGCTCTACACCTTGTTATCTTCAACAGCGTGGATGCCTTCAGTAGTGACCATGTGTGTGCACTAAGAACGGATTCTCTGATCGTACACACTCCCTCAGTGTCAACACTCCAGCAGTGTAGTACGTCATTATTACCCTCCAACAATGCAGTATTTCATTACCGAATCTCCAACAATACAGCACTCCCTGAGTACTGCTACTCCAATGGCAAAACAACCCCTCAGCCCTGACTTTCCAACCGGATCTTACCCTGGAATGTTTGGTGCTCTCTTGGTTTTGTCTGTCCAAGGATGTGGCATTCTCTTAAGACTGACCTTCTGAAAGAGCATTAATCTCCTAGAACTGACCCTCCAATAATGCAGCACACCCTCAATACTGTACTGCAGTGTCAGCTGTGATGATGTGTTCAGATCCATGGAGTGAATCTCAGTGCCTGTTCACTCAGTAGTGACAGTATCAAAGCGAAGCCCACAGATAGAGATAGCCCATTTCGCTGAGACAGAGCTGTTGCGAGGCATCAGGGAAGGCTTACCTGGTGCAGGATTTATGTGTTCTTGAGGAAGCAGATATAATTTAACCAAAAAGCTGACAACAACGCCAGGAACACGAGACAGGAAGCTGTCGTTTTGCCGCTACATTTCTGAGAATGACAATGAAAATACTTCCAATAAATGCAGGAAGTGAAAAGCCACAAGCCACAGGAAATGATCAGCAGAGTGTGTTACTGACATCCTTGTACTAATGCTGCAGTGATAAAACCCAATGTTTGGGGAAGGTCTCATGAAGTCAGAGTGGCAGGTTAAGAACAAAATCCCCAGGGGAAGTGAAACTTTGGACTGCAAGCTGTTCTGCTTGCATTTTGCCACAGTGTCAGACCTCTCCCCAGTAGGAATGGGGGTGTTTACCCAGCCTAGACCCTCTCACCAGTAGGAATGGGGGTGCTTACTTCAGTAGGAATGGGGGTGTTTACCCCAGCCCAGACCCTCTCACCAGTAGGAATGGGGGTGTTTACCCAGCCCAGACCCTCTCACCAGTAGGAATGGGGGTGCTTACTCCAGTAGGAATGGGGGTGTTTACCCCAGCCCTGACCCTCTCCCCAGTAGGAATGGGGGTGCTTGCTCCAGTAGGAATGGGGGTGTTTACCCCAGCCCTGACCCTCTCCCCAGTAGGTATCACTGAATAAATTACAAAATTTGCAGACGCTACAAAACTTGGGCGAAATGCAAACTTTGAAGATGATGGGGTGGGAGTTCAAAATGTCATTGACAAGTTGGAGTTGGCAAGTAGGTGGCAGATGTAGTTCAATGCAGAGAAATCTGAGGTGATGCATTTTGATAGGTAGAAGATGGAGAAATAGTGTAATATAAAACATGCTGAAGGGGATTCTAAAGGGGTTGCAGGAGCAGAGGGTCCTGGATTTATACATGTGTAAATCATTGACAGTTGCAGGAGCGATAGAGTGTGCGGTTAATAAAGCATACAAAATTCCAGACCCGGGATCAGTTGGCTGGGAGCTGGCTTGTGAAACATAGGTTCAATTCCTGTAATGGCTGAGGTTACCGTAAACATTTTGTCTTTTCAACCTGTCCCCTTGCCTGAGGCTTGATGGAAGAGCAGCCGTGTGGTGCTCTGGAAGTACAGCAACTTCTACTGCTGTTCTGGGCCTCATTGATAGGAATATTAATTACAAGAGCAGTGAGGTGATGTTGCACTTGTACAAGCCTCTGATTTTGCCTCATCTGGAGTATTGTGTCCCATTCTGAGTGCCACGCTTTAGGAAGGATATGAAGACTTTGGAGAGAGTGCAAAAGAAGTTTATAAGAATACTTAAGGAATGAAGAATATCAGATGTGCAGAGATATTGGAGAAGTTAAGATCTTATCCCTTGGAGAGGTGAACGCTGAGGGGACATCTAGAATTATGGAGATGTACAGCATGGAAACAGACCCTTCAGTTAAACTCATCCATGACAACAAGATATCCTAAATAAACCTAGTCCCACTTGCCAGCATTTGGTCCATATCCCTCTAAACCCTTCCTATTCATATACCCATCCAGATTTCTTTTAAATGTTGTAATTGTACCCACCTCCACCACTTTCTCTGGCAGCTCATTCCATACATGCACTACCTTCTGCATGAAAATGTAACCCCTTGGTCCCTCTTAAATCTTTCCCCCCCTCACCTTAAACCCATGCCATCTAGTTTTGGACTCCCCTACCCCAGGGAGAAGACCTGGTCTATTTATCCTATCCATGCCCCTCATGATTTTATAAACCACTATAAGGTCACCCCTCAGCCTCTGACTCTCCAGGGAAAATAGACCCAGACTATGAAGCCTCTCCCTTTAGCTCAAACCCTCCAATCCTGGCAACATCCTTGTAAATCTTTTCAGAACCCTTTTAAGTTTCACAACATCCTTCCTACAGCAGGGAGGCCAGAATTGCCATGCAGTACTCCAAAAGTGGCCTAACCAATGTTCTGTACAGCTGCAACATGACCCTCCCAACTCCTCTACTCAGTGCACTGACTAATAAAGGCAAGTATACCAAACGCCTTCTTCACTAATAGAAATAATAGGAACTGCAGATGCTGGAGAATCCGAGATAACGAGGTGTAGAGCTGGATGAACACAGCAGGCCAAGCAGCATCAGAGGAGCAGGAAAGCTTGATGCTTCGGGCCTAGACCCTTCATCAGAAATGGGGGAGGGGAAGGGAGTTCTGAAATAAATAGGGAGAGAGGGGGAGGCGGATAGAAGATGGATAGAGAGGATAGGTGCAGAGGTGACAGACAGGTCAAAGAGGCGGGGATGGAGCCAGTAAAGGTGAGTGTAGGTGGGGGGGGGGGGGGGGGTAGGGAGGAGATAGGTCAGTCCAGGGAGGACAGACAGGTCAAGGGGGTGGGATGAGGTTAGTAGGTAGGAAATTGGGATGCGGCTTGAGGTGGGAGGAGGGGATAGGTGACAGGAAGGACAGGTTAGGGAGGCGAGGACGAGCTGGGCTGGTTTTAGGATGCGGTTGGGGGAGGGGAGATTTTGAAGCTTGTGAAATCCACATTGATACCATTGGGTTGCAGGGTTCCCAAGCTGAATATGAGTTGCTGTTCCTGCAGCCTTCGGGTGGCATCACTGTGGCATTGCAGGAGGCCCAGGATGGACATGTCGTCTGAGGAATGGGAGGGGGAGTTGAAATGGTTCACGCTGGGAGGTGCAGTTGTTTATTGCGAACCAAGCGCAGGTGTTCTGCAAAGCGGTCCCCAAGCCTCCGCTTGGTTTCCCCCGATGTAGAGGAGGCCATAACAGGAACAGCAGATGCAGTATACCACATTGGCAGATGTACAGGTGAACATCTGCTTGATGTGGAAAGTCTTCTTGGGGCCTGGGATGGGGGTGAGGGAGGAGGTGTGGGGGCAGGTGTGCCTTCTTCACTATCCTGTTTACCTGCAACTCCACTTTCAAGGAACCAGGAACATGCACCCCAAGGTCTCTTTATTCAGCAATACTCCCCAGGACCTTATCATTAAGTGTTGTAAGTCCTGCCCTGATTTGCCTCTCCAAGATGCAGTACCTCACATTTCTTCGTGGAGTCGGCGGCCTCCGTTTGTTCAGTGGTGGGAGTCGGGAGGGAGTGCGAGGGGACTGCTGGGAAGGTGAGCTTGTAAAAGGCTTACCTTGTGGAGTCGGCGGCCTCCATTTGTTCACCAGCAGGAGCCGGGAGAGTGCGAGGGGACTGCTGCCTTTCACTTAGAGGGACTTGCCTCGTGGATTCGGCGGCCTCCGTTTGTTCAGCAGCGGGAGTCGGGAAAGAGTGCAAGGAGGCAGCTGGGAAGGTTTAGTAGGAGCGGACACAGGACGGCTGAGTAAGTGAGGTAATATATTTGGGTGGTTGCTTTACCCAAGACACTACTTAGGTAGTGTCTCCCAACCAACCTCCTCCTCTAACCAAATAAAAAGGTTCTGAGCGCCGATTTGATAAGGTTACGAGTTTTTTTTCCTTTCTCATTAGTCTGTTTGGGAATTCAGAACAGTGGGAATGGATGTTAGGGCAGTTGCATGCTCCTCCTGTAGAATGTGGGAGGTAAGGCTCACCACTAGTGTCCCCACCGACTTCATCTGCGGGAAGTGCACCCAACTCCAGCTCCTTGGAAACCGCGTTAGGGAACTGGAGCTGGAGCTGGATGAACTTCGGATCATTCGAGAGGCCGAGGGGGTAATTATGAGGAGATACAGGGACATAGTCACACCTCAGGTACAGGGAAAAGGTAGATGGGTTACAGTCAGGGGACGGAAAGGGAACAGGCAGACAGTGCGGGAATCCCCTGTGGCCGTTCCCCTTGGTAACAAATATACAGTTTTGGATACTGTTGGGGGGGATGACTTAACAGGGGTAAGTCATGGGGTACAGGTCTCTGGAACAGTGTCAGTCCCTGTTGCTCAGAAGGGAAGGGGGGAGAGGAGGAGAGCATTAGTCATTGGGAACTCCATAGTTAAGGGGACAGATAGGAGATTCTGTGGGAATGAGAGAGACTCACGGTTGGTATGTTGCCTCCCAGGTGCCAGGGTCTGTGATGTCTCGGATCGTGTTTTCAGGATCCTTAAAGGGGAGGGGGAGCAGCCCCAAGTCATGGTCCACATAGGCACCAACGACATAGGTAGGAAAAGGGATGGGGATGTAAGGCAGAAATTCAAGGAGCTAGGGTGGAAGCTTAGAGCTAGAATAAGCAGAGTTGTTATCTCTGGTTTGTTACCCGTGCCACATGCTAGCGAGGCGAGGAATAGGGAGAGAGAGCAGTTGAACAAGTGGCTACACGGATGGTGCAGGAGGGAGGGATTCAGATACCTGGATAATTGGAGCTTATTCTGGGGTAGGTGGGACCTCTACAAACGGGATGGTCTACACCTGAACCAGAGGGGTACCAATATCCGGGGGGGAGCGGATATTTGCTAATGCTCTTTGGGAGGGTTTAAACTAATTCAGAAGCGGGGTGGGAACCTGAATTGTAGCTCCAGTGAACAGGAGGTTGAGAGTAGTGAGGTCATGAATAAGGTTTCAAGGTCGCAGGAGTGTACCGGTAGGCAGGAAGGTGGTTTGAAGTGTGTCTACTTCAACACCAGGAGCATCCAAAATAAGGTGGGTGAACTTGCAGCATGGGTTGGTACCTGGGACTTTGATGTTGTGGCCATTTCGGAGACATGGATAGAGCAGGGATAGGAATGGTTGTTGCAGGTTCCAGGGTTTATATGTTTCAGTAAGATTAGGGAAGGTGGTAAAAGAGGGGGAGGTGTGGCATTGTTAGTCAAGGATAGTATTACGGTGGCAGAAAGGACATTTGATGAGGACTCGTCTACTGAGGTAGTATGGGCTGAGGTTAGAAACAGGAAAGGAGAGGTGACCCTGTTGGGAGTTTTTTACAGGCCTCCGAAAAGTTCCAGAGATGTAGAGGAAAGGATTGCAAAGATGATTCTGGATAGGAGCGAAAGTAACAGGGTAGTTGTTATGGGGGACTTTAACTTTCCAAATATTGACAGGAAACGCGATAGTTTGAGTACTTTAGATGGGTCAGTTTTTGTCCAATGTGTGCAGGAGGGTTTCCTGACACAGTATGTAGATAGGCCAACAAGAGGCGATGCCACATTGGATTTGGTACTGGGTAATGAACCAGGCCAGGTGTTAGATTTGGAGGTAGGTGAGCACTTTGGTGATAGTGACCACAATTCAGTTACGTTTACTTTTAGCGATGGAAAGGGATAGGTATATACTGCAAGGCAAGAGTTATAGCTGGGGGAAAGGCAATTATGAGGCAATTAGGCAAGATTTAGGGTGCATAGAATGGGGAAGGAAACTGCAAGGGCTGGGCACAATTGAAATGTGGAGCTTGTTCAAGGAACAGCTACTGCGCGTCCTTGATAAATATGTACCTGTCAGGCAGGGAGGAAGTGGTCGAGCGACGGAACCGTGGTTTACTAAAGTAGTTGAATCTCTTGTCAAGAGGAAGAAGGAGGCTTATGTAAAGATGAGGCGTGAAGGCTCAGTTAGGGCGCTTGAGAGTTATAAGTTAGCCAGGAAGGACCTAAAGAGAGAGCTAAGAAGAGCCAGGAGGGGACATGAGAAGTCTTTGGCAGGTAGGATCAAGGAAAACCCTAAAGCTTTCCATAGGTATGTCAGGAACAAAAGAATAACTAGAGTAAGATTAGGGCCAGTCAAGGACAGTAGTGGGAAGTTGTGCATGGAGTCTGAAGAGATAGGAGAGGCGCTAAGTGAATATTTTTCATCAGTATTCACACATGAAAAAGACAATGTTGTCGAGGAGAATGCTGAGATACAGGCTATTTGACTAGACGGGATTGAGGTTCACAAGGAGGAGGTGTTAGCAATTCTGGAAAGTGTGAAAATAGATAAGTTCCCTGGGCTGGATGGGATTTATCCTAGGATTCTCTGGGAAGCTAGAGAGGAGATTGCAGAGCCTTTGGCTTTGATCTTTATGTCATCATTGTCTACAGGAATAGTGCCAGAAGACTGGAGGATAGCAAATGTTGTCCCCTTGTTCAAGAAGGGGAGTAGAGACAACCCTGGTAGTTACAGACCAGTGAGCCTGACTTCGGTCATGGGTGAAGTGTTGGAAAGATTTATAAGAGATAGGATTTATAATCATCTAGAAAGGAATAATTTGATTAGGGATAGTCAACACGGTTTTGTGAAGGTTAGGTCGTGCCTCACAAACCTTATTGAGTTCTTTGAGAAGGTGACCAAACTGGTGGATGAGGGTAAAGCGGTTGATGTGGTGTATATGGATTTCAGTAAAGCATTTGATAAGGTTCCCCACGGTAGGCTATTGCAGAAAATACGGAGGCATGGGATTGAGGGTGATTTAGCGGTTTGGATCAGAAATTGGCTAGCTGTAAGAAGACAGAGGGTGGTGGTTGATGGGAAATGTTCATCCTGGAGTTCAGTTACTAGTGGTGTACCGCAAGGATCTGTTTTGGGGCCACTGCTGTTTGTCATTTTTGTAAATGACCTGGATGAGGGCGTAGAAGGATGGGTTAGTAAATTTGCGGATGACACTAAAGTCGGTGGAGTTGTGGATAGTGCGGAAGGATTTTGCAGGTTACAGAGGGATTTGGATAAGCTGCAGAGCTGGGCTGAGAGGTGGCAAATGAAGTTTAATGTGGAAAAGTGTGAGGTGATTCACTTTGGAAGGAGTAACAGGAATACAGAGTACTGGGCTAATGGTAAGATTCTTAGTAGTGTGGATGAGCAGAGAGATCTCGGTGTCCATGTGCATAGATCCCTGAAAGTTGCCACCCACGTTGATAGGGTTGTTAGGAAGACGTACAGTGTGTTAGGTTTTATTGATAGAGGGATTGCGTTTTGGAGCCGTGAGGTCATGTTGCAGCTGTACAAAACTCTGGTGCGGCCGCACTTGGAGTATTGCTTACAGTTCTGGTCGCCGCATTATAGGAAGGATGTGGAAGCATTGGAAAGGGTGCAGAGGAGATTTACCAGGATGTTGCCTGGTATGGAGGGTAGATCTTATGAGGAAAGGCTGAGGGACTTGAGGCTGTTTTCGTTGGAGAGAAGAAGGTTAAGAGGTGACTTAATAGAGACATACAAGATGATCAGAGGATTAAATAGGGTGGACAGTGAGAGCCTTTTTCCTCGGATGGTGACGGCTAGCATGAGGGGACATAGCTTTAAATTGAGGGGTGATAGATATAGGACAGATGTCAGAGGTAGGTTCTTTACTGAGAGAGTAGTAAGGGCATGGAATTCCTTGCCTGCAGCAGTAGTAGACTCGCCAACTTTAAGGGCATTTAAATGGTCATTGAATAAACATATGGATGATAAGGGAATAGTGTAGGTTAGATGGGCTTCAGATTGGTTTCACAGGTCAGCGCAACATTGAGGGCCGAAGGGCCTGTACTGCGCTGTAATGTTCTATGTTCTCTAAATTCCATCTGTCACTCCTCGGCCCACTGGCCCATCTGATCAAGGTACCATTGTACTCTGAGATAACCTTCTTCACTGTCCACTACACCTCCAATTTTGTTGTCATCTGTAAACTTACTAACCATACCTTCTAGGTTCACATCCAAATTATTTACATAAATGATGAAAAGCAGTGGACCCAGCACCGATTCTTGTGGCACACCGCTGGTCGCAGGCCTCCAGTCTGAAAAACAACCCTCTACCACCCTCTGTCTTCTACCTGTGAGCCGGTTCTGTATCCAAATGGCTATTTCTCTCTGTACTCCATGTGATCTAACCTTGCTAACCAATCTACCATGAGGAACCTTGTCAAACACCTTACTGAAGTCTCCAAAAGGATACTGCAAATACATTAGAGACAAAAGACTACCTAGGGAGAGAATAGGGTTCCTTAAAGATCAGCAAGGCTGCCTCTGTGTGGAACCGCAGGACACTGGGGAAATACTAAACGAGTATTTTGCATCAGTGTTTATTGTGGAAAAAGATACGGAAGACAGAGAACATAGGAAAATAAATAGCAACGACTTGAAAAATGTCCATATTACGGAGGAGGAGGTGCTGGACATCTTAAAATACATAAAGGTGGATAAATCCCGGGGACCTGATCAGGTGTACCCTAGAACTCTGTGGGAAGCTAGGCAAGTGATTCCTGGGGCCCTTGCTGAGGTATTTATATCTTCGATAGCCACAGGTGAGGTGCCAGAAGACTGGAAGTTGGCTAACATGGTGCCACTATTTAAGAAAGGTGGGAAGGAAAAGCCAGGGAACTATAGACTGGTGGACCTGACATTGGTAGTGGGCACGTTGTTGGAGGGGATCCTGAGAGACAGGATTTACATGTATATGGAAAGGCAAGAACTGATTAGGGACAGTCAACATGGCTTTGTACATGGGAAATAGTGTCTCACTAACTTATTGGAGTTTTTTGAAGAAGTAATGAAGAGGATTGATGACGGCAGAGCAGTGCACGTGATCTGTGATCTACTTGAAATATTTCAAATCAAGAGGATCTGGACAGAGTAGACAAGGTGGAATATTACCACTGATGAAAGGATTGTGAAGAAGAAAGCAGAGATTTATAGTAATTAGTTAAAGGAAGAAAGCGATATGGGAGAAATCACTTTTGCATAGCCAGGGGTTTGAGTCTAAAAGACCTTGCTTGTGAACGTGGTAGAGGAGAAGACAATTGAGACATTCATAAAAGAATTAGATCATTTGTTGGAAAGGAAGAATATGAGGGTTTACAGGAAGAGGGCAGCAGAATGGCAATAAGTGAGTCAGTGTGTGTGGGAGCAGTACCCCAGTGAGAGTCAGTATGTGTGTGGGATTGTACCCCAGTGAGAGTCAGTGTGTGTGTGTGGGAGTGTACCCCAGTGAGAGTCAGTGTGTGTGTGTGGGACCCTGTACCCCAGTGAGAGTCAGTGTGTGTGTGTGGGACCCCGTACACCAGTGAGAGTCAGTGTGTGTCGGACCCCGTATCCCAGTGAGAGTCAGTGTATGGGACCCCATACCCCAGTGAGAGTCAGTGTGTGTGTGGGACCCAGTACCCCAGTGAGAGTCAGTGTATGGGACCCCGTACCCCAGTGAGAGTCAGTGTGTGTGTGGGACCCAGTACCCCAGTGACAGTCAGTGTGTGTGTGGGAGCCGTACCCCAGTGAGAGTCAGTGTGTGTGTGGGTTTGTACCCCAGTGACAGCCAGTGTGTGTTTGGGACTGTACCCCAATGAGAGTCAGTGTGGGTGGGACCCCGTACCCCGATGAGAGTCAGTGTGTGTGGAACCCATACCCTAGTGAGAGTCAGTGTGTGTGGGAGCCCATAACCCAGTGAGAGTCAGT
>JAHRHZ010000194.1:1297446-1308126 GCA_024137785.1 Ginglymostoma cirratum | reverse complement strand
CTGCGTTTCTGATGAAGGGTTTAGGCCCGAAACGTCAAGTTTTCCTGCTCCTATGATGCTGCTTGACCTGCTGTGTTCATCCAGCCCCATGCTTGTTATCTCGGATTCTCCAGCATCTGCAGTACCTTTTATCTCTGATAGAATTGTGAGGCAGTACTGTCTGAAAGATGATGGCCTTTTGGCATCATCACTGGACTATTAATCCAGAAACCCTGGTAATGTCCTGGGGACCTGGGAAGGAATCCCACCAAGGCAAATGAATTCAAAAACAAAAATCTGGAATTAGAAATCAAATGATGACCACAAAACCATTGTTAACTTTGGGAAGACCCATCTGGTTCACTGATGTCCTTCAGGGAAGGAAACTGCCATCCTTACCTGGCCTAGCCTACATATGACTCCAGACCCACAGCAACATGGGTGACTCTTAACTGCCCTCCAGGTAAATAGGAATGGGCAGTAAATGCTGGCCTAGCCAATGATGCTCTCATCCCGTGAATGACTGAATGAAAAATACTTTACTTTGACTGTTCCACCCAGGCCCTGAGCTCCTCAGCAGTGCCAATTGTTTCCCCTTCATTGGAACAGCACAGACTGAGATCCACCTGGGCTTTGGCTGCAGTTGCATGGCAGCCCTGGACATTTGATTTCTGTCTCATGCTGGGGGAGATCTTACTCTGCCCACTCAGGCATGAGCATCAGCTAACTAGGCAGAGACTGATAGGATCACAGCTCCTTTAGGAATCCCGCTGCCGCCTTCTTTCCAATGTTCCCACTGGGATCTAGTAACCAGCAGGTAACCCACTAGGATCTGGTAACCAGTGGATAGTCCATCTGCTGGGATGATCACTCAGCGCTGTGCTGGGTGCTATTTTGCCTGTCAGTGGCACAGGCAAAATGTTTCCCTGGTAGCTCTTACCTGCTGGATTTATTCCTGTCCTTTTCCACCTGGAGCCGCCGCAGGTGAAAATGACCGCCCGGATAAACTCTCTCCCACAGAGTTTTACTCCAAGAACAGGTTTACGAGCATCAGCCTCCAGCTGAAACTCTGAGATGACCAGCCAGAGGGCCAGGGTAAACCAAAACCTCTGCATGACGTGGACTTTCTTTCTTATCCTGTGAGACTGAGGATGCAGGAGTGAGGGGAGAATAGAGAGCACAAGCAGACAGAGAGAGAGAGAGATTGAGGAGCGAGAATGAGGATCCCCAGTGCCAGTGCTGAGGTTAGAGCCTGTGCTTGCCTTACTTAAAGTCCACTCTATTTAAACCCTTGTTCACATCTGATAAACAGATGTAATTACTGAGCTGTCACACATTAGGAGCTTATGGTTTAATGACCAGCAACAGAACTGCTGTAAAGGTCTCTGCCTGTGAGAAGTCAGACGCACTAAATGTTTAATATGATCTGCACAGCTTCATTGTTCTTATCAAAGAAGTTATTAATCATATATAAAGGTATTCAAAGGAAAATCCTTACAATAAGAAAGTCATACGACGAGTTGCTATTTATTAAATGTTAAGACCCCACAGCTTACGTCATACTTTTTATCACAAACCTTTGTTTAAAATTTTTGTCTAATTCTAAACTGTACACTCTCAAGCTCTTCTTGGAAGGGTTATTTCTTCATTTTCAATGGAGACCTCACTGAAGCATCCAGCCTCCCACTGTTATCCTAATACAACAAACAGTTCCATTGGTGAGGCAAACTGCATTCCTGTGACAGGCAGGAGGATCATGGGGATGGGAACTGTTCCACTGGAAGCAAAATTGAGTGGGAGCAGCATTCACAAAGGAAAGATCACATCTCCCCATCCCTGCTCCCACTAATAGCACGAGGTTTTCAATATCACCCTCATCACTCAGAGGGTCTTTACTTATTAGGTGACATCTCCAAAAATACAGCGTTCCCTCAGCACAGATACCCCGACAGTGCAGTGCCCCCTCAATACTGACACCCTGAGAGTACAGTGCTCCCTCAGCACTGACCCTCTGACAGTGCAGCGCTCCCTCAGCACTGACCCTCTGACAGTGCAGCACTCCCTCAGCACTGACCCTCCAACATTGCTATGTTTTCTCCGTCCATTACAAATCTGCCAGAATTATGGATCCTGAATTAATTACCTCTCTCTGAGACTGGCTCAGTCAACATGGACTTGAATTCTGGTGTGTTTGAGTTGGCGTTAGTCTGAACAGCCAGTATACCCACAAGAAACTCTCTGAAACGTTTGTAGTATCCAGAACCTCTGCCAGAAATGCTCCAAGGTGCAGCAATGGCATCAAGCACTGAGTTCTCTGGATCAATTTCCATTTTGCTCATGTTCAGCATCAGCACAGTTACTGCGGCCTGCTGACTCTGCCCTGGGTTCAGGTTTCACAAGATTGCTTGCACAAAGGACACTGACTTTAGATTCATTGTGTATCCCATATTTTCAATGGACCATGCAATCTCAGAGGTTCACTGTGAAAGAAACAGGAATAGAACAAGCAATAAAATCTTAGAAGACAAAGGATGGTAGTGGATGGAAAATATTCAACATGGTGCTCAGTTACGAGTGGTATACCACAAGGATCTGTTCTGGGTCCTCTTCTATTTGTGATTTGTGTAAATGTAGGAGTGGAAGGGTGGATTAGTAAGTTCATGGACAATACGAAGGTAGGTCGAATTGTGGATAGTGTGGAGGGCTGTTCCAAGTTACAAACGGACATCGATAGGATGCAGAGCTGGGCTGAGAAGTAGCAGATCGAGTTTAACCCTGTAAAGTGTGAGGTGATTCATTTTGGAAGGACAAATTTGAAAGCAGAATACAGGGTTAACAGAAAGATTCTTGGCAGTGTGGAGGAGCAGAGGGATCTTGGGGTTCATGTCCACAGTTCCCTGAAAGCTGCCACCCAGGTGGATAGAGTTGTTAAGAAGGCATATATGGTGTGTTAGCTTTCATTAATAGAGGGATTGAGTTCAAGAGCCGTGAAGTTATGCTCCAGCTATACAAAAGCCTGGCTTGGCCTCATCTGGAGTCTTGTGTCCAGTTCTGGTCAACTCATTACAGGAAAGATGTGGAAACATTGGAAAAGGTGCAGAGGAGATTTTCCAGGATGTTGTCTGGGATGGAGGGAAGGTCTTAAGAGGAAAGGTTGAGAGAGCTAGGGCTTTTCTCTTTAGAACAACGAAGGATGAGAGATGACTTGATAGAGGTGTACAAAATGATCAGAGGTATAGATAGAGTGGACAGCCAGAGACTTTTTCCTAGGGTGGAGGTAGCTATTACGTCGGGACATAGTTTTAAAGTGAGTGGAGGTAGATATGGGGGAGATGTCAGAGGTAGGTTCTTTACTTGGAGAGTGGTGGGGGCGTGGAATGCATTGCCGGAGAGGGTAGTGGAGTCAGCCTCATTAGGGGCATTTAAGCGGCTATTAGATAGTCATATGGATGATAGTATAAGGCAGGGGTGGAGGTTAGATTGACCTTAGCTTTAGAGTAAAGGTTCAGCACAACATCGTGGACCGAAGGGCCTGTACTGTGCTGTACAGTGTTACATTATATGTTCTAATAAAAGAGATGGATAGTGAAAGACGGAGAATTAGACAGAGGTAAAAGTTCAGAGCGAAACACAGGTTAGATAAAGAGGAACTGCGTATGGAGCCAAAGAGGGGCTGGCAGCCTGAGAGAAGGAATGGAAGAGAAAGAATGAAGGAAAGTACAACAGATGGAGAGAAAATCAGGAATGTGTGTGTGAGAGAGAGAGGTGCTTACTGTAGACATATAGGACAGGAAAAGGAAAACTGTATATTGGAGGAACAATAAAAGTTACTCCTTGTCTTGTGAGTTTTTTGAGCAGAATATCAGACTAAACTAACACAGTGTGAATACCGGTTAGAGCAATAAGTTGTGAAGAAAGCCTTTTTTCTATATGTACACCCAAGGCAGGTTGAAGATATTAGACTGATAACCAGTGACAATATCAAGAGAGGAAAACAAAAAAGATGAACTATTCAGCAGGTCAAGGTCAAGCTGCATGCGTGGAAAAAGAAATAGATTTCATATCTCAGGACATTATGCGTATACTTCTTTGAGCTGCTGTTAGACCCGCCCTGTTGTGCCCAGCACCATGTGTTGTAATATACGATGAGAGAACCAACACATTAGATCTAAACTCTGCAGTCCTGCCACATCCAGCTGTGAATGATGGTGAACAATTAAACAACTCACTGGAGGAGGCTTCACAAACCTGTCCATTCTGAATAATGGGTTGAAAAGAACATTCATCAGATTTTTGTACTTGACAAGAAAATAACTTATGAACAAATTATCTTTAACCAGTGGCAACTCGGAAATATGAATTGCTAACTTATAACTCTACAACTTAAACTCTATTCCTTTTCTAAATATCTCGTTCACAAACAAACTGACGCATGAAGACGGACAAGGCATTGACATAAAGGGTGGAAAACAAAACAATAAGACAAAACACAGTTCAATAGCACTAGTCTGGTCCACAGGATTTGCTGAATTGTGTGTTCCAATTTCTTCCAATTCCTTTAGCTCTTTGCTGTTGACACAAGGTTGTTTGGACACCCAACATTCTCTTTCATCTACTAGTTGAAAATTTGCCTTTTCAGAGTCTTTAAAGGTGTTTTACTCGTCTTTCATCAGGGAACATGCAAGGCCAATGGAAGACAGCTAGCTATTACTGGAGACATTTTGGTACCTCCACACAGGGGAGAGACACAGTGAGAGGTATGTTTGATGCTTGTGCTTTGCAAACATGATGTTCTCTGCACTCACCTCACACAAACCATGGTCACCTGATCAGGAGCCAACCAAAACATTGTTGTCAAGCAATTTTTATCATGGTGGTTCCCAGTCTTTAGAACAAAAACCTTTCAATCCAAACAGTTTTGTTGATGCACTGTCCTTGAAATATAGACACTATTGTTGTGTGCACCCACACGGCAAGATCAAAAAAAACTATACCTAACTAACTTGTGAACGAATCTGATTTAGTGATGTTGGCTGAGGGATAAATGCTACCCTTCTTGCTTGAAATAACATGAGATTGGAAGCTTCCCTCCCACCAGCCCCCACCCCCACCACACACACACAGCTGGGATAGTGAAACAGGTATCCAGTTTAACTAAATGGCGGTTGGCATATTAATACAGTTCAGGTCAGTTGTAATCTTATTGAATGGCAGAGCAGACTTAAGGGGCCAACTTGTGCTTCTGTGGCTAATGACAGCTAACACTTCTCCCAATGTTACCTTGCTGTAAGGGAACTGTCACAATCATGGCTAGGATCCCCCCACCCTAACATTTTAAACCAGGGCTAGTGGGATCATGTCTCCCTGTAAACTTCAGTCCAGTGTACGAGGTGAGATTGCTAAACATCCCATCGACAACTGTTAGGTAGTGTCCTCTCCTCTCCTGAAAGGCAGGGCCCTCTTAAGGTGCAGTTAATTATCCTATTCACCAGCTTTCCATGTGTAGAGTTGCCTGGTCATCTGAAGTGAATTTCTGAACAGCTGCTGTGATTGGTTGGGAAGGTATGATGGGGTTACAATGTAAGTAGCATAACCCTTTGTGCAGCAAGCGAGCATATAGTGCCTCCGTTCCTTATCACCTTCTGGCTGTTTTTGTGACATTTGTGGTATGACGGAGTAAAATGTCATTCTGTGACTGGATAAGAACCATATTTAGCAGAACAAGATAGCTGGATGAAGACAATAGACAGTAAAAAGATATTTAATCACTGCCCTTTTAGAATGGTATTCAAATCTCTCTCAATTAAAGCTGCCTTCTGTAAATACTGCAACATGTCAGGATCATAAATTCAGGAATGTTCAGGCATTGCACCAAGTGTTAGCTCCAACTTCCTCCACACAAGACCCTCCATTCCCGCACCATAACCCTGAAGCAGGCCATTCAGCCCATTGAGTCCATGCCACCCCTCCAAATAACATCACAACTAGACCCATCCCCCACCCTATGCCTGTAAACCCTCATTTCCCATGGCCAATGCACAATCTGCACAGTTCTTCGTTGGAAACAAAACTCTAGCTTTGCATTAGTATCCTGAACATTCCAAGCACACACTTCACATTCTGTTCTCACGATTTAATTTGATGTCCATATTTATAATAGGACCTGCTCAAATGTGGATGCTGAACATTTTTTAGGCTTCTTGAAAAATTGTACAGTTTCTCATGCTTTCCATAATGACACAAATTCCTTATGTCTTAAAGACAAGAATTATTTTGAAAATCAGCCAAATGACATATATCATAAGGTATACATGATGAGAGTTTAAGGTTTGGAAGATTTTTGGGACTATCCTTTGGTTTTGGAGTTTCTGATGTGGACCTCTGCTACCACCCAATGGTTCCTGCTGGTACTGTTCATGCTCCAAATTGACTTTCATTGTCACGTACCGAAATACAGGGAAAAGCTTTGTTTATGAGCGATACAGGCAGATCAAAGCAAGCAAAGGATGTACGGATCAAAAAGACTTAGAGGCTTACAGGTTACATTATTTGAGGCTAGACTCCAATCAACAGTCTGATAACGGCCGGAAAGAAGCTGTTCCTGAACCTGCTGCTGCGTGTGTCCAGGCTTCTGTACCTTCTGCCTGATGGAAGAGGTTGTACGAGGTCATTACTGGGGTGTGATGGGTCTTTGATGATATTGGCAGCCTTTCCATGGCAGTGAGCCGTGTAAATGGAGCCCATGGATGGAAGGTTGGCTTTTGTGATGGTCTGGGCTGTGCACACCATCTTCTGTATTTTCTTACAGTCCTGGGCAGAGCAGTTGCCATACCAGACCGTTATGCACCCAGGCAGTACGCTTTCAATGGTGCATCTGTAGAAGTTGGTGAGGGACCTTATGGACATGCCAAATTTCCTGAGCTGCCTGAGGAAGAAGAGGTGTTGCTGTGCCTTCTTAACCGTCGCATCTATGTGGGAAGTCCAGGACAGGTCGTTGTTTATTGTTACTCTGAGGAACTCGATACTCTTCACTCTCTCAACCTTAGTTCCGTTGATATAGGTGGTGGTGTGTTCTCCTCCTTTCTTTCTGAAGTCGCTGATCAGTTCTTTAGTTTTGCTGAAATTGAGAGACAGATTGTTTTCATTGCATCACTCTAAACTTACTGGAAGTGGGTTGGATCACTGAGAGAAACTGTTAAATAATTGTTTGAACGCAGAAAAGCAACTGTGCTCTCCACCAGAGCTTTAAGAAAACTTTTGTGATTTCTGAAGTGTTTCTTCTTCTTGCCAATTCAGAATTCACGAGCAGAATTGACACTGCAGGATGAATACAGGGGTATGGGAAGAGAGCAGGATAATGGGATTTTTTTGCAGTTAGTATGGGGCAACAGGGAGAATAGAAAGCAATGGGAGTAGTTTGGGATTAATACAGTGGAAACAGTATTTGTTCTGTGTAAAGACCTTTTTATATTTCTGTATTTTTTGATGCTGGACTGAAATGGGAAATGTTTTGTTTTCAAAACTAAATACTGTTAAAAGGTTTACTGCACCTTTTAGATGTGTCACCTGACACTTGTGATTATTGTTTACACGGCTGCTTGAACAGTGGGGGAGGTTACGATAAATGGGCTGGAGCCCAGGGTGTGTATGATTGGAGAATTAGTCAGCAACTAATCGTTGATTGGTCTGTGGATCAACCACTGAGGTTTTCTACTTGCCAACAACTATGTGATTAGCTCCCAGCTACCTAAACAGCTTGTGAGTGTGAACAATACAGCTAATGGCCTAAAGGGCTCTTGTGGTACAACAGTAGTGCCCTTACCCTGAGCCAAGAGGCCTGGGGTCAAGTCCCACCAACTTCAGAGGTTTGTAAAAACATCTCTGAACAGGTTGATTTGGAAATATCTATAATCAGAAGCCTCTAGGCCTCCAAATTGGAAGGAGCAGACGTTCTCTCTGCAGTGAAAAAGCCAGTTTATTTCTCCTAATCATCTACTGCAAATTGTTGTTTTTAACCAATAAGTCAGATTCTTTATAAGTAAATCCTGTAGCACCTACAAACAAGGGAAAGTAACTAGAGAAAGAAGAGAGGAGCATACAGTCCTGACAAGCCAAAATGATCATCTCAGCAAAGTATGGACATGGAACATTGAACTGCCTTCCTACTGTTTCCTTCTGCTTTTAACACCCATTTTTTGTGCAAGTATGTGTGCATAAAGGGGAGTTTTATGAGATGTTAGAACTTTTGTGGAGTTGTGCATCGGTGGTTCATAATTGTTTACCTATAACTAGAGTTATAATTTAAATACAGAAACCTGGTTCATGCTTTCTGTCAACCTGGATCTAAAAGACAGGTAAGTTAGGGAATTCTGTATGTTTTTAATGAAATTTAATTTTTGTGATGACACTGGGAATAGAGGGTCTTGATTTCCAGTGCACTACCCCCGTGAACTGTAACATCTAGATTGTACTGCTAAAGAGCTGGCAGAGACTAGATGGGGTGAATAATCTCCTGTGTTGTAAACACCAGCAAGTCCATGAAAGACAATAATTACAACAAACCTTTATGGACCTCTTGTGCTTTTTATTCGTTGATGTTTCCTTGTGGTTCTCTTGTTGACTGAAATCCCTTAGTTCTTCAATAAGCGTGATTCTAAAAATCAGTAAATGACACATTCCACAATGTACTTATTGGGAGGGCTTGTGTTTGGATATTTAATGGGGTATTATTTTATTGATGGAAACTTTTTTTAACACTGACAGAGATAGAGAGGGACCTGAGCCTCAGCCACATTGAGACATAAGTTTGGACCTCAGCATATCACACAAATATACAAATGTTACAATCAGCAATTTCAAGTGTTTTTTTTAATAGTTTTTCAAACATGTTTCTGTAAGATGTAATGCTACAATTTACAAGAGATCCATTTGATGAATATGGAAAGTTGAAAGTGCTCAGTTTCCTTTATGAAACCATTCTAGAGAATCCTGCATTCTGTGGGCACCTTGGACTGAAAATCAGACAGAGAAATGTTCGGCTTAGTCGAACATTGACTGTTGCTGACGCATGACCTTTATCTTGCCCAGATTTTTTTCTGGAAGATTCTTTTGTTACTCTGTGACAATTGTGTGAAGTTTCACAAATCCTGGGACTGAATTTACTGCTGTTGCAGTGAGCTTAGACCCAGTGCAGTGGCACAGACCTGATGCAGTGAATCGGAGTTTTGCTGGAGTCAGCTGTTTCTCCATTTGAACAGTAGTATGAGAGCCAAACAGGTTTGGGTCTATACACGGTGTTATACACCTCACCCTCACCACAGGCTGTCTGATTGGGAGTAGCTGAGCTAAATACACCCATAGGATGTTGCATTTCAAAAACATTGGAGACTCCACCATCCTGTTTACTACTGTGCTGGTATATGCTGAGATTGGTGTGAGTACATTACTGCACAGGTCCAACAAGAAGTTCAGTTTCTTGTTTGCAGTTTCCAATATTCTTAAATTCTCGACACATGATTCAGAGAAAGAACAATGTGACCAATCAAGTTTAGAATAGCTCACAGTCTACGAATGGGTGAGGGGTCCAAATGAGCATATGGGAAATGAGCAAGGGTGTGGATAAAGGAATAGGAAGGGGGAGATGGGAATGGGTGAGAGGGGAATGATGAGCTGGTGATGAGCAAAGGCAAGTGTTAGACAAGAGGAGATGAACGAAGGAGGGTAGGCACAGTGGAAGGTTGTGTGAGGGGGATTCAGCAAGTGGGGAATGGGTGAGGGGTGATCACGAGTATTTTGCTCACAAGTGGAGGAATAGACAAGATGAGGTGAAGCTGAAAATCAGTTTAATGAGATATCTGCACAGGGGAAGATGGTTGTATTTTGCATTGCTGCTACCCTCTAGATTTGTTAATAATATCTCACATTCAGAGGCATAATTTAGACTTGAGTCTGGTCTGTTTTTGCCTGATTCAATCTCTTATTTGTTACCATTCCTCCATCACGGTAAATGTATGAGTGGGTATTTGATGCAGACACATTTAAAATAGTTGTTTTTTGCCCAGCCCCTTACTTGAAGAACAACACTGGCTGAGTATAGGTGACAGTTTCCAAGGGCATTACAGCATATCACATTATAATACAAAGGATTTACCATTTCTTCTCCTCAGTGCTATCTTTCAGTCTCCATATCATAACTGCTTTAGAGAATCATTTACAAACATTCCATTATGTACAAACCAGAACCAAAAAAATAAAATCATGAACAATAAAAACTAAAAAAGAAAACTGTACAAGAACTACAGACCTGTGCCTGATCCTGGCTGGTTGGTGAAGACTGTTCAGAATGGCCACTGTATCCCCAGCTGGTGTTTCTGGTGCTTGCCTGTTTAGCTGAAGAGGGGACAGTCAGTTTGCATGAGCTGTCTCAATTATTTGGAACTTCATGATGACAATTCCTTTGTGGATAAGTCTGAGTTTGTTGCAGGATTTAATGCTTCAATAATGGGCTTTGGAGTGACAGAGCTATTCCAACTCGTAGATCGTATATCATATCAGTGCTCTAAGGATTAAGGGTGATGTTATGTGAATGCACAAAGGAAGCTGTTTAACCCTTAGATAACAAGGTGTAGAGCTGGATGAACACAGCAGGCCAAGCAGCATCAGAGGAGCAGGAAGGCTGACGTTTCCGGCCTAGACCCTTCA
>JAHRHZ010000194.1:1252752-1284523 GCA_024137785.1 Ginglymostoma cirratum | reverse complement strand
GACCTGTCCGTCCTCCCTGGACTGACCTATCTCCTCCCTACCCCCCCACCTACACTCACCTTTACTGGTTCCATCCCCGCCTCTTCGACTTGTCTGCCTCCTCTCCACCTATCCTCTCCTCTATCCATCCTCTATCCGCCTCCCCCTCTCTCCCTATTTATTTCAGAACCCTCTTCCCCTCCCCCATTTCTGATGAAGGGTTTAGGCCCGAAACGTCAAGTTTTCCTGCTCCTATGATGCTGCTTGACATATCTGTGAAGGATGTTTATTGTATGAAGGGTTATTTCCAGGCAGGTGATGTATTGACTGAGGGAGCGAAGGGGTGAATGGAGAATAGGTCTAGGATTTCTCTTAGTCCTTAGTGGTCCCTTTATTTGACGAGGCGTGAGCTGATGTGCGCTGATTCTGGATGGGAACTAGGATGTCTTGCTGCCATTATACAGGCCATTGGTGAGGCCACTCCTGGAGTACTGTGAGCAGTTTTGGTCATCTTGTCTGAGTAAGGATGTTCTTGTTAAAGAGGGAGTAAAGGTTTACCAAATTGATTCCTGGGATGGCAGAACTGATGTATGAGGAGAGATTGAATTAGTTAGGATTGTATTCACTGGAGTTTAGAAGAATGAGAGGGGATCTTGTAGAAACCTATAAAATTCTAACAGAACCCTCGACAGGTTGGATGCAGGAAGGTCGATCCCAAATGGCGGGAGAGTCCAGAACCAGGCATCATTTTTTACGGATAAGTGGTAAACCATTTAGGAGTGAGTTCAGGAGACATTTCTTCACACAGAGAGTGGTGAGCCTGTGGAATTCACAACCACAGAAAGTAGCTGAGGCCAAAACATTATGTTTCCAAGAAATAAGTTGATGTAACTCTTGTGGCTAAAGGGATAAAAGGGGACAGTGGGATTAGGGTATTGAGCTTTATGATCAGCCATGATCAGTCATCAGTCCCAACAGCACAGCCTCAGAATGAAGGAATGACCCAGGAATGGAGGGTTTGAGTTATAAGGAGAGGGTGGATAGGCTGTAACTTTTTTCACTGGAGTGTAAGAGGTTGAAGGGTCGCCTTATAGAGGTTTATAAAATCATGAGGGGCATGGATAGGGTAAATAGCCAAGATCTTTTCCCTAGGGTCGGGGAGTTCAAAATGAGAGGGCATTTTTTAAGTTGAGAGGAGAAAGATTTAAAAAGGGGCAATTTTTTCACACAGAGGGTGGTTCATATGTGGAATGAACAGCCAGAGGAAGTGGTGGATGCAGGTACAGTTACAACATTTAGAAGATATTTGGACAGATACATGAATAGAAAAGATTTAGAAGGGTACATGCTAAACGCAGGCAAGTGGGATTAGTTCACTTTGGAAAACTTGGTCAGTGTGGGTGAGTTAGACCGATGGGTCTGTTTCTGTGCTGTATGACTCTATGACTGAGATGAGGAGGAATTTCTTCAGCTAGAAGGTGGTAAATCTGCAGAACTCATTGTAGGAGAGGGCTGTGGAGGCCAAGTCATTCAGCATATTTAAGACCGAGTTAGATTGGTAAGGGAGTCAAGGGTTACAAGGAGAAGGCAAGAGAATGTGGTTGAGAAACATATCAGCCATGATCGAATGACCTGATTTTGTTCCTGTATCTTATGGTCATCATCTGGGACCAAAATGTGAATTTGGGAGTTTACATTTGGAATAGTTTAAACATGGAGATGCAATCTACCTTAATTCAGAATCAGATGAGGCTAATTCAGCCTTCTTCGTGTGTGTTAGGGCATGGGCCTAATGGGCATACTGCACAGCATATTTCTGTTTACCCCCGATATCACTACCCTGTGTACAATACAGATCAGGAATACATTCCCCCTTTACCCCTGAGAGAAGACAGAATATAACGTGGAAAAATGTGAGGTTTTGTACTATGACTGGAAGAATAGAAGAGCTGAATATTATTGAAATAGAGACAGCCTGCAGAAAACAGAGGGATTTGGAAGTCCTTGTGCATCAGTCACAAAAAGCTAGCACCCAGGTCAGTAGGTAATAGGGAAGGCAAATCGGACATGGCTTTTATTTCAAAGAGAATGGAATTTCAAAAAAAGGGAGGTTTTCTAAAACTGTACAAGGCTATTGTAAGACAACAGCTGGAAAACTGTGAATGTGGTCCCCTTATCTAAGGAAAGGTATACTGGAATTTGATGTAGTCCAAAGAAAGTCAAGCATGGGAATGGAAGAATTTTCCTTTGAGGACAGGCTGAGTAGGTTGGGCCTGTGTTCATTGGAATTTAGAAGAACGAGAGGCGACCTATTGAAACTTACAAGATTCTTGGCGAGCTTGGCAGGGTAGATGCAGAAAGATAATTTTCCCTTGTGGGATGGTCTTGGGCCAGAGGCAATAATCTCAAAGTAAGGGGTTTCCCATTTAAGACAGAGATTAGGAGAAATTTCTTCTCTCAGAGGCTAGTGCATTCTTTACCATTCAGGGCTGACAAGGCTATGTAATTATGTATCTTCAAGGCTGAGGTATTGACTCCAAGGTTCAAGAAGGCTACTCACCACCACCTTCTCAAGGGCAACTAAGAATGGATAATAAATGCTGGCCAGCCAACGATGCCCACATCCCATGAATAAATTTTAAAAAAAAGACATTTTTAATCAGTGTGGGAATCAAAGGGTAATGAGAAAAAGGCAAGAAAGTGGAGTTGAGGAGTATCAGATTAACCACGATCCATGCGAATGGCAGAGCAGACTTGATAGGATGAATGGACGACTCATGCTCCTATGTTTTATGATGATACTGCTCCATGTACAGTACAGGATCAGAGTTGTTGGTTGGTTCACCGAGCTGGGTATGGAGTCTTTCATCCTAGAGATCTAAAAAGACCATCAAACATGAAAGACCCCATATCCACAATGAGCAGGACAAATGTGATATACAAAATACCATGCAGCAACTGTGAGAAACACTATATGGGATAGACGGGCAGGAAACTCACCACTAGGATACATGAATACCAACTCGCAGCAAAATGGTACGACCAACTCTCACTCATTTCAATACACTCTGACATAGAAGGACATCAGTTTAACTGGGACAATGTTAAAGTACTAGGACAAGCACGGGAATTACTGGAGGCCTGGTTTTCTGCCACCGGTGTGATAAACAAACATGTTGAAATAGACCCGATCTACATACCATTACGGTACAAAACTGGAAACAAGACTGCCCACCGTGACAGACCAGACCATATAAATTCAGAACAACAAGACAGAACAACAGCAACAGCGTTTTAACAGAGAATAGACAGCACTGAAGAAGATGGCGCCTAGAACGGCAAACCAACTCTAACCACAACCCAAGCTATAGATCTTCGCTAAAACATCAGACAGGATCAGTATATTCCCCCTTTACCCCCAATGATACTGCCCTGTGTACAGTACAGGATCAGGAGTACATTCCGCCTTTAGTCCTAAAAACACTGCCCCTTTCACAATATTGAGGTAATTTGTCCGAATTACTGATGCAGGTTATAATGGTGTTTTTGCAAACTCTAACAGGACAGTGTGAAGCAACTGTTAAGGGAAGAAACTATTTCAATTGAATAGTAGCACTTGAACATGGGACTGAAATGTCCTCTGAGGCTGAAATCCAACCTGGATCTCACTGTGCTGATGAGGGAGACTGAGACAATACTAACATGAGAAACATTGCTATAGCAACGACACAATCATCATGGCAGCAGCATTAAGAGCTGTGCTATAGTCTCACGTGTAGTACCAACTCCTCGCGACATCTGCACTGCTGCAGTGAGCGTCTGACATCCATTCACACTGACAGGCTGCCCCTAAGAAATTGCTGCCCACAAGACCAGACTTGGTACATTGCTGAATGGCTGCATTATCAAGCAGACCCATTGGACAGAAATGCAAAGTTGAGACAATGTTAGGAATGTTTCATACAATCACAGAGCCAAGCAGGAGTCCAGTCAGCCCATCATGTCTGTATTGGCTCTTTGGGTAATCCAATAACTCCCACTCTCTCACTTTGCCCCAGTAGTTTTGCAAATGTCCAAATTTCAAATTTATTCAATGAAATTTACTATTGACCCCGCTTTCACCACTATTTCAGGCAGCTCACTCCACATCACAACTCTGCCTCCTCTCCACCTATCCTCTCCTCTATCCATCCTCTATCCGCCTTCCCCTCTCTCCCTATTTATTTCAGAACCCTCTTCCCCTCCCCCATTTCTGATGAAGGGTCTAGGCCCGAAACATCAAGTTTTCCTGCTCCTATGATGCTGCTTGACCTGCTGTGTTCATCCAGCCCCATGCTTGTTATCTCATTTTTTGAAAGTTTCTCCTTAACTCCTCTCGAAATCTTTTGGAAATGATCATACATCTGTGAGCTCTGCTTACCAACAGTGGAAACATCTTCTCATTCATGCTGTCAAACTCCTTCATGATGCTGAACACCAATATTAATTCATCCATTAACAATGTCAGCTTCTCAACATAACTGCAATCCTCATCCCTGGAGTTAGCAAACCTTCTCTGTACCCTCTCCAAGGCCTTGTCATTCTTATTTAACACAGTTGCTATAATACTGATCACATTTACTCAACGAACAAATATCCAGACTCTGCAGCAGGGATCCCAGTCAGACAGCAACAAGAACAAGAACACCCCCAATGCCTCTGCACTAGACTGTAACCCCAACCCATCCATGGTAATCAATGAGAATAGGCCAGGTTTAGCGGTGGTCCCTATTGACTGGGGTTCACAGTACACCCAGCATCCAAGGGACCATGTTCATTCAATAAAAGGAGAAAACTGAAGGGATTTATGTGGTTGTACATGGAAGGTTGATGGAAAAGAAAAATGCAGTACACAGCAGACCAGATACTGAATATCAAAGTCAGTGGGAAGTCACAGAGTGCCATGATGGATGGGGGTGTGCTGTCAGTGCAGCGTGAAATTTAATGATTAGGACAGAAAGCCAGTATCTGTGAGGATACGGGTTTTGGGGGGGGTGGGGGTGGGAAATGAGTGGGTGGTGGTGGTGGTGGTGGAGGTGAGTGCAATTTATGGAGGATTTTGGAAAATCCCGGTCAGCCTCTGCCAATCAGCTTTAAAGGGCTGCTTGATTATCTGCCCATGCCACCTCTGGGAAACTGGCCCAGTGGAGAGACACAGCCAACAGGTTGGAAACCAATGTGCCCACTGCCTTCCAGCCTGTCCTCATCCAAGACCTATAAATTCTGCCGCAGAGTCTGTATTCTTAAGGTTCAATTCACTAAAAGGAGTTACACAGATTTGTAATCAAACCAATACTGCACATTTTCTCTCTCCCTGAGCTCTAACCTATTTTCTCACTGCCCCACACCCTCACTTGTCCTCATTCCCAAACTTCTCCCGTTCTCTTCCACAACTCAATCACTCCCACACTAAGTTGCCAATAATTTTCCATAAACTAGTGGAAAATGCAGAATATGTCCAAAGATATTTATCTAACAGATGCCAAATTTTGTTCTTCAAGTATGTAAACATATCTTAAAAATCTCATTCAATGTCACTAATACTCCAGAGAGTCAGCAAAGGAAACTGGTTAACCAGCAACAAACTGTGTGTGTGTGTGTGTGTGTGTGTGTGTGTGTGTCTGTTTGTCTGAATAAAGTGTTAATTTGTGCATGTGTCTGAATGTCTGTATGGGTGCACATGTGCCTGCACCAATGTCAGTCTGTATGCATGCACGTGCCTGTGTGTATTTGATTGCCTATGTGTGTTCATTTCTATAAGTGTGTGTCTTTGATTTGTGTGTATTCAGTGTGTGTGTGTGGGTGTGTGCGCATGCATGTGTGTGTCTGTGTCTCAGTGTCACTGTGTACATGACAGTGTGTGCATGTAGGTGTGTGTGTGTGTCTCAGCGTTATTGTGTACATACATGTGTGTGAGTCTACATGTCTCTGTCTTTCTGTCTGTCTGTCTGTGTGTGACTGTGTGTCTCAGTATCAGTGTGTGTTTTCACACCTCACTCGTTTAGTGTACTGGAGCTCAAGCCCTGCTATTCCTGGAGTCATCACAAAAATTTAAAGACCTTAAAAAAAATGTAAAATTCTCCAATTTACTTGTCTTCTGACAGCCAGATTAACAGAAAGCATGGATCATGTTTGTGTACTTAACCGCAATTACTATTTACTACCAGTAAGAGGATTTTAGCTATAGATAAAAATTTATGACCTTTCAACAGATAACTCTACTGGTTAAAACGCTAATCACCTTTAAAACCCCCTTCTGTACACACATGTAGACAGACAGACACAAAAAAAGTGTTATTATGGGTGGAGAGAACAACTGGGGGGAAGCAGGTTAATGGTCCCGGTCCCCAGAGTTCACTGAAATTAAATGACTGGTAGGCTCAGTTGGCTGGACAGCTGGTTTGTAATGCACAGAGATGCTAAGAATGTGTTACAGAGATAGTAGGAACTGCCAATGCTGGAGAATTTGAGATAACAAGGTGTAGAGCTGGATGAACACAGCAGGCCAAGCAGCATCAGAGGAGCAGGAAGGCTGAAGAAGGGTCTTGACCCGAAATGTCAGTTTTCCTGCTCCTCTGATGCTGCTTAGCCTGCTGTGTTCATCCAGCTCCACACCTTGTTATGCCAAGAATGTGTGTTCAGTTCCTACACTGGCTGAGGTTAGCATGAAGGACTCTCCACACCTGAGGTCTGTGGTGACCCTAGGGTTAAACCACCAGCAGAGGCCATTGGTCCATTGAGTTCATGTCAGCCCTCTGTGGAACATTTCAGTTAGTCCCATTCCCTGTTCTACCTGCAATCCTCCAGTTATAATTCCCTCAAGAGTCTATCCAATTTCCTTTTGAGATCTTTGAATATCTATTTCCAACACCCTGTAGTCAGCAAGGGTAGTAGCAGTTGCCATAGTCATTTTTTTCATTGCTTGTTATCGTAAAGCTATTTTCCAGAAGAATATTCCAGCAGATATATTGTTTTGATATCTGTACACTTGCCTCAGACCTGGTGTGCTTGACAGTTAGTGTTATGATACAGTAATAAATGTCTTCAAGGCAGAGATTGATAAATTCTTGATCTCGCAAGGTACCAAGGGCTACGGGGAGAGTGCAGGTAAGTGGAGTTGAAATGCCCATCAGCCATGATTAAATGGCAGAGTGGACTCGATGGGACGAATGGCCTTACTTCCACTCCTATGTCTTATGGTCTTATGGTCTAATACAAGGACAGAAGGTAAAGACAAAGGAACTCTGGTAAGCAGGTTAAAGGCTTCACAGAGTCACAGATTCATTACAGCACAAAAGGAGGCCTTTCAGCCCAACATGTCTGTACAGGTCTCTGAATGAACACCTCACTTAGTCCCATACTGCTGCCCTCTTCCTGTAAGCCCTACACATTCTTCCTTCTCATTTAACCATCTAATTCCCGTATGAATACCTCAATTGACTGCTTCTCCACCATCCCCTCAAGCAGTATTTTCCAGACCCAAACCACTTGCTATGTGGAAGTGATTTCCCCCCATCACTCTTAGTTCTTTTACTAATTACCCTAAATCTCTACCTCCCTGTTCTCAATCCGTACATGGGTGATAATTTATTTTACTTATCTGCTCTTGTCCAGATCCCTCATGGTTTTGAATACCATATGGAATGGGCTGAGCTCGGTTGGGCCGTGGCTGGCTGGGATCATTTGGCGCTGTACACTCCATACAGTGGATGTAAACCGACCTTGTTAAACCACAATCAGACCACATTATAAACCAGTGAATGGAGTTGGGTGAATCACTGATGATGACCAGAGGATTTTGGGATAGATGGCAGTTTTACATTGTATGACCAACAGTATCACTCTACAAAGTCTTTTGAACACAGAAAGAGGCCAGCGTGTCAGGGTGACACCTGATACAAGCCTAATGTGCTTTCATGGTATAGTGTTTAACTTATATAATTCAGTAAACCTAGGGTTTCATTTCTGAGCTTCCTGTTACTTATTGTAGTATTTTAAGAAAGTAAATTGGGAGAAACTCCATCCAATTGAGTATGGTTGGTGATTAAAGAATACAAACTGAAAAATGGATAAAGAACCAGAGGGAAAATAGACAAGGAGAATTCTTTTACACAGAAAGTTGTTGTGATCTGGAACGTGGTGTTTGAAAGGACAATTAAACTAAGTTCAATAGAAACTTTCAAAAGGGAGTTGGATAAATAATAGATGGGGAGACACAAAGATGAACTAGATTGTTCTGCCAAAGTGCTAAAAGAGACATAACAGGCTGAATGGTTTTCTTCTAGTCTGTAAGTTTATGTATTAGAGACTAACACCTTGGAAGATCCAAAGATTGATCAGAGGGCAGCAGTTTCAAGTGGGAAATGGCTTTCCTCATTTTTAAATCATTATAGAAATGTTCATGTGTAGAAGTCTGAAGGACAATTTGTATAATTTGAAGGCATTAAATAGAAATCCACATACTAGGTCCTTTAACCCACGGTCTCTCTATCTTTCCTAAAGCAGTGGCTCTTCTGGCCTACCCTCCAGGCCATGCATCCAATTACTATAAACCATACAACACTCACATTTGCTGCACATTAACAACAACAACTTACATTTATATTGCACCCGTGATGTAATCAAAATGCCAATGGACCTGATAAGAACATCAGCCCTTTTCTAACCGAGGGCTACACAGACTGGGATAAGTTAACTGTCCCTCTGTGGGAGCATTCACCCAAAGCTCACCAACTGCCTTAGCCCCTCAACAATCAGGTGTGTGTGTGTCTGTCTGTCTGTCAGAGGAAATTACTGAGTGTTGAGACAGCACTGTGAAGGTTGTGTTTTAATTTCCCTTACTCCGAGCCTCATCAGCTTTAACACAGGAATAAGACTAGGAAGGCACTGCAAACTGGAACAGTTATGGAATAAAGGCATCACAGAAACCTTACAATTAAAAGCAAAACTTTTTCAATTCAGGATGGCTGAGGAGGTAGTGGGATTAAGCCGAAGCCCTGTCACAAGATCAGACTGACCACACAAACTTCTGGTAGGTTCTAAATATCTGACAGGAGGGGAACAAATCTGAATCACCAAATCACAGAAAAGTTTTGAATGTGATCATCAGCCTTGTGCCGTAAATTGCTTCATGCATCCAACAATCAATGAAACTGCAAATAACTGGAAATGGAATAAGCAGAGCAGCAAAGTCCTACCTGATCCCACCAAGCGACCAGCCAGGGCTTAGAGCATGTTTCACAAAAAAAGTCAACCAGTGGCATCTTGTTCGGTTCTGGCTGTCCTGTAGAATTTACAGATCTGCCTGTCAGACAGTCTCAGGTAAACACCTGCACTGCTGGGGAGCTCCGGCGACTAATCCAGGGCTAGTTCACAGCTTTTCCAGCCTTCCCTAAACCACACAAGGGACAAAGAAGGCTCCAAGCTTTCAGATTTCATCCAGCACACTCGGCATCTTCTTGGAACCTGGTGTGACCTCAGCTGACAGAAATATCTCTGGCATGTTTTCCAAGGTGTTCTTCATAACACTGGCTCTGTATTGTCACACAATCTGTTAATTCTATTCCATTTACCCTTTTCTGATGACGCGTGGCTCTTGATGGGGTACAAGCAGGCCACACCAGGCCAGGCCAGGCCAGGCTCCTGCTCAGTTAGGCCGAAGCCAGCAGCTGCCAGTGACAAGCTGTCTCCACTGCACTGCAGACTCCGACTACCCACAGTACACTGCAGTTTTGTGGAGACAGCAAGTATCTGACTCTGCTGCTTCTAACATTTTCAAACATGAAACTGATAACCTATAAATCCTCCAGCACTCATCAGGAAGGTGAAGCATAAAGCTTGTCACATCAAATCCAGAGAAACAGCATCATAAAATGGAGCTTCTCCCCTCTCTCTCTCTCTGGGTACCACAGTCTGCGGCTCTGTAAATGACACAGGAGTCACTGTGCCTCAACCTTATTGATCACCACGTCCAGTCCTCAGGTCCTTTCACTGATTGCTGGCTTTTTCCCCTCCTCTCCCTGTCAGATGTCTCGAATGCACGCTGTTTACAGTCTCCCCGTATGGCAGCCTTGCACAGACAGTGTCTGCAAGCTGCTCCTGTATCCTCACTGCAGTCAATGATGTAAAAGGGGGGAGGGGGAGAGTGAAGGAATGAGGTGTGCAGCAGCACTAAACTGGGGGCACATATTCCACTGGCACAACCAGCCACTGCTGAACTCTAATAACCCCAGATTTTCTCTGTTATAACCCCGCTAAAATTATAACCCCGCTAAAATTACAACCAGAAGAGGAGTATCTGAATACCAGAGTATTTAATTAAAGGGGAACTTCCAGAAAATTCCCTGCTGCATATTATTCTCTGTTTCGGTCCCTCTCTCTACATTTCACTTTCTCTTGCTGGCAATCATCTATCCGCCTGTTAATTTTTCTCTGTCCTTCTTTTGCTGATTATCTCTCTCTTTATCTGATATTGCCCCCAACCCTATGACCAGCTAAAACTCTCTCTTTAATTTCCCCTTGCTCTGACTCTCTTACTGTGGGGTCCTCTCTGAAACCCGCTGTGTGGCTCCCATTCTGACACACTGATTCTCTCACTCTCTCTAAAATCCCCTCTTTGACAATTTCTCTAACACTTTCTCTCTCTGATTCGCTCGATCCGCATATTTCTCTTTATCACCACTCATTAAAGTCTGTGGAGAACAGAAATAAGGAGAATGTTTGTTCTCACACTGAGTTGAGTCTCTTTGGAACACTCTTCCTAAAAATTGTGGCAAGCAGTGTCTTTGAATTTTTGTAAGCCTGGGAACATAGATTCTTGATAAGGTGGTGAAGGATTAGTGGAGGTGGGTGCACCTGTGGAGGACTCTGATCAGCTGTAACTGTACTGAATAGTGGGGCAGCATAAAGAGAATGAATGGCCTCCTCCTTCTCCTAACTCTGTTTTCTTTCGTCAGACTCAAAAAACTGTGCCTGGACTTTAAGGATACTGCTTGAAAACATATGAAATAGGTACAGAAGTAAACCATTCAGCCCCTTTCAAATATTCAGGATAGACGGTAATGCACTGACATGGATTTATGATTGGCTAGCAGATAGAAAACAGACAGTAGTAATAAATGGTTCATTCGTAAATTGGCAGGCTGTGATTAGTGGGGTACTGCAACGATCAATACTTGGTGCCCCAGCTGTTCACAATCTATATCGATGGTTTAGAGGTGGGCAGCAAAAGTAATATTTCCAAACTTGCAGATGATACAAAACTCAGTGGGACTATGTATTGTGAGGAAGATATAAGCCACTTCAGGAGGCTTTGGAAAGGCTTAGTGATTGGTCAGGAACATATCAGTTGGAATAAATGAGCAGAGTATTTGTTATATGGTAAGAGGTTGGAAAGTGTACATGCACACAGGGACCTAGAGATCCTCATTGATAAGTCACTTAAGCTAACATACAGGTGCAGCAAGCTATTAGGAAAGTTAATGGAATAACAGGCTTCATAATAAGACGATTTGGTTGCAGGTGTAGTGAAGTTTGGCTTCAACTGTATAGGAACTCAGTTCAATTGCACCTAGAATACTATGTGCCATGCGGCCTCCTTATCTCAGGAAAAACATAATTGGAATCGAGGGAATGCAATGAAGGTTCCACAGACATGTTCCTGGGATTGCCAATGAAGAGGGACTGGACAAAGTGGGTCTGTATTCTTTAAAATATTGAAGAATGAGATGTGATCTCATTGAAACTTAGAAAATACTGAAAGGGATATAGACAGATTATAGATGGAGATGAGGTGGACCCCCTGGTTTGGGAGCCTAGAACCAGCAACCACAATCCAATAAGGGGATCTCATTTAAGATTGACATGAGAATTTTTAAAAAAAAACTGAAAGAACTGCAGATGCTGGAAATCAGAAACAAAAGCAGAAATTGCTGGAAAAGCTCAGCAGGTCTGACAGCATCTGTGGAGAATTAACTTTGTTTTAAACTGAGAGGGTTGTGAAACTTTAGAATTCTATGCCACAGAAGGCTGAGAGTAATTTTCAGATAGAGATTAATAATTTTTGATTACTAATAGTGTATGGGTTATAGGGATGGAGAGGTACTAAAAGGCATTGAAGGGTTTGGTCAGCCATGATCGCTTTGATTGGCAGGGCAGACCGATGGGCTGAATGGCCTACTCCAGTTCCTATGGTTCGCTTGAGCCTGCTCAATAAGAACATGAACAAGAACATGAATGATCTGTTTGTGTTCCCAAAACAGGCACTGATAGCTGTCATAAGTTAAAACGTTGCGGAGCTGGATGAACACAGCAGGCCAAGCAGCATCAGAGGAGCAGGAAAGTTGATGTTTCGGGTCGAGACCCTTCTTCAGATAGCTGTCACCTCTGGAGGCTGACTCAAAAGGCAAGCTGCATTTAAAAGTGCAGCTGGCCAACAAGAATCCCCTGAAAAAACAGCGACCAGCAGATCATGCACCTTCCCAGGCAACTGCCTTCCTCTGTGGCTGAGACCATATTGTCAGAGTGTGGCTTCTGTGTCCCACCAGGTGATGAGTACCACAGAGTCAATTTGAAAGTTGCAAACCATTACAAGATGATAGCTGTCACAGAGCGATTACCTATGAACTACTATGATGCTGCCTGGTCCTTTTTGTCCATAAATTGGCTGCCATATTTCCCACATTTCAATAAGGACTATACTCAAGAGTATTTCATGGACCGTAAAGTGCTTAGGGATGATCTAAGGTCATGAAACCAGGTAAATGGAAGCCTTTCTTTCAGTTTCAGATTCCAGCAATGGGTGATCACAAACTCCCTTGTTTTGAACTGGTTTGACTCAAACCTCAGAGTGATTGCGATAGTGAGCTAATAGACCATAAGATATAGGAGCAGCTTTAAGCCATTCAGCCCATTGGGTCTGCTCTGCCATTCGAAAATGGCTGATATGTTTCTCAACCCCATTCTCCTACCTGTCCTCCCTGTAACCTTTGAGCCCCATACCAATCAAGAACCTATCCAACTCTGTCTTAAATACACTCAATGACCTGACCTGACCTCACCTCCACAGCCCTCTGCAGCAATGAGTTCCAGATTCATCACACTCTGGCTGCAGAAATTCCTCCTCATCTCAGCTACACAGTCACTGAGATGTACAGCATGGAAACAGACCCCTCGGTCCAATTCATCCATGCTGACCAGATATCCTATATAAATCTAGTCCCATTTGTCACCATTTGGCCCATATCCCTCCAAACCCTTCCAATTCATATACACATCCGGATCTTTTTTAAATGTTGTAATTGTACCAGCCTCCACCACTTCCTCTGGCAGCTCATTTCATACTCGCACCACTCTCTGTGTGGAAAAAGTTGCCCCTTGGGTCCCTTTTAAATCTTTTCCCCTCTCCCCTTAAACCTATCCCATCTAATGTTGGACTCCCTCATCCTGGGGAAAGACTTTCTCTATCCATCCTATCCCTCATGATTTTACAAACTTGTATAAGGTCACCCTTCACTCGATGACACTGACAGTCTATTCAGCCTCTCTCTATAGCTCGAACCCGCCAACCCTGGCAACATCCCTGTAAATCTTTTCTGAATGCTTTCAAGTTTCACAACATCCTCCATAAAGTAGGTCAACCAGAATTGCATGCAGTATTCTAAAAGTGGCCTGTACAGCTGCAACATGACCTCCCAACTCCTATACTGAATGCACTGACAGATAAAGGCAAGCATACCAAACACCTTCTTCACTATTCTGTCTATCCGCGACTCCACTTTCAAGGAACTATGTTCAGCAACACTCCTCAGGACCTTACCATTAAGTGTATAAGTCCTGCCCTGATTTGCCTTTCCAAAATGCAGCATCTCACATTTCTCTAAATTAAACTCCGTCTGCCACTCCTCGGCCCACTGCCAATCTGATCAAGATCCTGTTGTACTCTGAGGTAACTTTCTTCACTGTCCACTACACCTCCAATTCTGGTGTCATATGCAAACTTACTAACAAAACTGCTGTGTTCCAAATCATTTATATAAATGATGAAAAGCAGGTGGACCCAGCACCAATCCTTGTGGCAAAGTGCTGGTCACAGGCCTTCAGTCTGAAAAGCAACCCTCCACCACCCTCTGCCTTCTATCTGTGAGCCAGTTCTGTATCCAAATGGCTAGTTCTCTCTGTACTCCATGTGATCTAACCTTGCTAACCAGTCTACCATGAGTAACCTTGTCGAACACCTTACTGAAGTCCATTTAGATCACGTCGACCACTCTGCCCTCATCAATTCTCTTCGGTACTTCTTCAAAAAACTCAAATCAAATTAGTGAGACATGATTTCCCATACACGAAGCCATGTTGACTGTCCCTAATCAGTTCTTGCCTTTCCAAATACATGTAAATCCTGTCCCTCAGGATTCCCTCCAACAACTTGCCCATCACCAATGTCAGGCTCACCGGTCTATAGTTCCCTGACTTTTCCTTATCATCTTTCTTAAATAATGGCACCACATTAGCCAACTTCCAATCTTCCAGCACTTCACCTGTGGCTATTGATGATACAAATAGCTCAGCAAGGGACCTGGCAATCACTTCCTTAGCTTCCCACAAAGTTCTAGGGTACACCTGATCAGGTCCTGGGGATTTATCCACTTTTATACATCTTAAGACATCCAGCACCACACCTCCTCTGTAATGTGAACATTTTTTGAGATGTTGCTATTTATCTCCCCAAGTTCTCTATCTCCCATATCCTTCTCCACAGTAAACACTGATGCAAAATATTCATTTAGTATTTCCCCTGTCTCCTGCGGTTCCACATATAGGCAGCCTTGCTGATCTTTAAGGGACCCTACTCTCTCCTTTGTTACTCTTTTGTCTCTAATGTATTTGCAGTATCCCTTTGGATTCTCATTAGCTCTATTTGCCAAAGCTATCTCATGTCCCCTTTTTTCCCTCTTAAGTACACTCCTACTCCCTTTATACTCTTCTGGGGGATCACTCAATCTCTGCTGTCTATGCCTGACAATACGCTTCCTTCTTATTCTTGACCAAAACGTCAATTTCTCTAGTCAGCCAGCATTCCCTATACCTACCAGCCTTGCCCTTCACCCTAACAGGAACATACTGTGTCTGGACTCTGGTTATCTCATTTCTGAAGGCTTTCCATTTTCCAGCCGTCCCTTTACCTGCAAATACCTGCCCCCAATTAATTTTTGAAAGTTCTTGCCTAATACTGTCAAAATTGGCCTTTTCCCTAATTTAGAACTTTAACTTTTAGATCTGATCTATCCTTTTCCATCCCGATTTTAAAACTAATCGAAATATGGTCACTGGTCCCAAAGTGCTTCCCCCAATGACATCTCACTCACCTGTCCTGCCTTATTTCCCAAGAGTAGGTCAAGTTTTGCACTTTTTGTAGTAGATACATCCACATACTGAATCAGAAAATTTTCTTGCACACACTTAAATTCCTCTCCAACCAAGCCCTTAACACTATGGCAGTCCCAGTCTATGTTTGGAAATTTAAAATCCCTACTATAACCACCCTATTATTCTTACAGATAACTGAGATTTGTTTCTCAATTTCCCACTGACTATTGAGGGGTTCTATAGTACAATTCCAATAAGGTGATCATCCCTTTCTTATTTCTTAGTACCACCCAAATAACCTCCCTAGATGTATTCCTAGGAATATCCTCCCTAAGTACAGCTGTAATGTTATCCTAATCAAAAATGCCACTCCCCTCTCCTCTCTTGCCCCCCTTTCTATCCTTCCTATAGCATCTACACCGTGGAATATTAAGCTGCCAGTCCTGCCCATCCCTGAGCCAAATCTCTGTAATTGCTATCGTTTCCCAGTTCCATGTTCCCAACCATGCCCAGAGTTCATCTGCCTTACCTATTAAGCCTCTTGCATTAAAATGAATGTAGTTTAATTTATCAGTCCTACCTCATTCTCTGCTTTGTTCCTGTCTGCCCTGACTATTTGACTTGCTCCTTTTCCCAACTGTACCAGTCTCAGACTTATCTCTTTCCTCTGTATCTCCCTGGGTCCCAGCCACCCAACCCCCGCTAGTTTAAATCCTCCAAGCAGCCCTAGCAAATCTCCCCACCAGTATATTAGTCTCCTTCCAATTCAGATGTAATCCATCCTTCTTATACAGGTCACTTCTATCCCAGAAGAGATTCCAATGATCCTAAAATGTGAATCCTTCTCCCCTGCACCAGCTCCTCAGCCACTCATTTATTTGCTCTATCCTCCTTTTCCTATCCTCACTATCATGGCACCGGGAGTAATCCAGATATTACTACCCTTGTGGACCTATTCTTTAAATTCCTGCCTAACTTCCTATATTCTCTCCTTGGAATCTCGTCCTTTTCTCTTCCTATGTCATTAGTTCCAATGTGTACAATGACCTCCTGCTGGTCCCTCTCCCATTTGAGAATATTCTGCACCATCTCCAAAATATCCTTGATCCTGGCACCAGGGAGGCAACACCCCATTCTAATGTCTTGCTGTTGGCTGTAGAAATGTCTGTCTGTGCCTCTGACTAGACAGTCCCCAACCACAATCAATCACTTGGAACCTGGTGTAACCCAAATTATATTAGAGCCAGTTTCGGTACCAGAAACCTGGCTGTCAGTGCTACATTCCCCTGACAGCCCAGGACCTCCTACATTTTCCAAAACAGCATACTTGCTTGAAATGGGAATAGCCACATGATATTCCTGCACTACCTACCTACCTCCCTCCTCTACCTTTCCTGGAGGTAACCCATCTACCTGAGCGTGTCTTCGGTTTATCTGCCTTCCTGCAACTGCCATCCATCACACCTCCTAGCTCCTGTAAGTTCCTCATTGCCTGTAACTGCCGCTCCAATTGATCCATGTGATCCAATAGGATTCGCAACCAAACAGACTTCCTGCAGACATACTCATCAGTAACATGGAAACGCTCCGTAATCTCCAACATTTAACAAGAGCGCATCACTCTACTACAGACAACCTTTGCATCCTAACAATCTACGGACCCAGAAAATAGTACAGTCTTACTGCTGTAAAAACACTGCTCCAGGCTAGCTTAATACCTATGTTTTATATTTTTAAAGTTTAATCAAGAGACAGATCTCAATTAAAACACATACAGTAATCAAAAAAGAACCCACTCTACTCACTATCGTAAATTTACAAAATAAGTAAGGTTACACTTTAAAACTAGCCACTTAACTGCTCCCCTGCTGTGAGCTCCCCCACACAGGTTTTTCTCTGAAGTCAGCTGTGAATTTTGCTGTTTGTTTATTTTTTGTAGAACAAACTGCCTTGTCCAGAGATACTTGAATCTAAACAGCAAAGGGCAGCAGCTGTGCAGATTCACTGCTGGGTCAGATAGCAGTGTTGGTCTCTTTCTCTGTTTGAATTGCTTTCCGTGTGGTCACTACCTTTGTCTCCCTTCCTTCTTTTTAAAGAGCTGTTGTTTTGATCTTTTCTGCCCCGAAGTTCCAAAACAATGCAACAGCTATTAAAACAGTAATTACTACTCTTTGAATTTGAGGAAATCAGCTCCAACGCTGAAAATACCTCAAAAGAGGAGCAGCTCTTACAGGGACAATTTTGTCCGGTCCTCCATCTCGAATTATCCAGAAGTGTTCTAAAGGGCCATCCCTTCTCTCAGGCAGTGCTGCCAGGTCCCAGTCTCTCCTACTCATGGAAACATCTTCTCCACAGACTTTATCCAGGCCTCTTGGTATTCTGTAAGTTTAAAACAGATCCCCTCATCTTCCTAAACACTACTGAGTACAGAGCCAGAGTCCTCAACTGCTCCTCATATGATAAGCCCTTCATCCCCTGGATCATTCTTGCAAACCTCCTCTAGACCCCCTCCAAGGCCAGCACATCCTTCTTTAAATATGGGGCTGAAGCTGCTCACAATATTCCAAATATAGTCTGACCACAGCCTTATATAGCCTCAGCAGTACATTCCCGCACCTGTATTCCAGCCCTCTCAAAATGAAGGCTAACATAGCATTTGCCTTCCTAACTCTCAACTTAGCTCGCATATTAACATTAAGAGAATCCTCAAACAGGACTCATAAGTCCCTGTGTGCTTCAGATTTCAAAGCCTTTCCCCATTTAGAAAATAGTCTGCACTGCTATTCTTCTTACTAAAGTGCGTAACCTCACACTTTCCTGCATTATATTCCATCTGCCATTTCTTTGCCCACTCTCCCAGTCTGACCAAGTCTTTCTGTAGCCTCCCCACCTTCTCAACCCAGGGGAACTACCTGACCCTCTACCTGTCTTCGTGTCATCTGCAAACTTGGTAATACTTCCTTTGTCCTGGTCATTAATGTATAACGTGAATAATTGTGCTCCCAGTAGGGACCCCTACAGAACTCCACTAAAACCTTTATGACCCACTCTGCCTTCTGCCAGTCAGAGAATCCCTATCCATGCTAGGACCTTGTCCCTAACACCATGGGCTCTTATCATATTGAGCAGCTTCCTGTGTAGAACCTTGTCAAAGGCCTTCTGGAAATATAAACAGATAATGTCCATTGGCTCTTTTTGTCTAACTTTCTCGTTATCTCCTCAAAGAATGCTAGCAGAAAGCGTGATCTCTGCTTGACAAAGCCATGCTGACTCTGCCTTATTTTTCGTGCACTTCCAAGTACTCCGCAATCTCATTCTTAATAAAGGACTTAAATCTTACCAACGTCCAAGGTCAGGCTACTCGGCCTATAATTTCCCATCTTCTGCCTCTCTCCCTTCTTAAACAGGAATGTTACATTAGCCATTTTCCTGTCCTCTGGGACCCTCCCTGATCTTCCTGAAAGATGACCTCCAATGCCTCCACAATCTCCTCAGCTATCTCCTTCAGTACTCTAGGGTGTAGTCCATCTGGTCCAGGTAATTTATCCACTTTCAGACCCTTCAGCTTCCCTAGCACCTTCTCCTTAGTGATGGCCACTCCACTCACCTCTGACCCCTGACTATCCTGAAGTTCTGGTATGCTGCTGGTGTATGCCACCATGAAGACTGATGCAAAATACTTATTCAGTTCCTCCACCTTTTCTTTGGTCCTCATTACTATTTTCCCGGCCTCATTTTCCAATGTTCACTCTTGCCTTTCTCATACTTTTTACACATCTAAAAAAACTCTTGTAATCTTCTTTTATATTATTAGCTAGCTTACCCTCATAATTCATCTTCTTCTCTTTTATTGCTTTTTTAGTTATTCCTTTGCTGGTTTTTAAAGACTTCCAAATCCTCTGGCTTCCCACTGATCTACGCATATTGTATGCTTTTTCTTTTGGTTTTATGCTGTCCCTGACTTCCCTTGTCAGCCATAGTTGCCTCATCCTCTCCTTAGTATGCTTCTTCTTTCTTGGGATGAATTTCTATTGTGCCTCCCAAATTACTCCTAGAAACTCCTACTATTGCTGTGCTACCACCTTCTCTTCTGGTCTCCCCTTTCAATCAAATCTAATAGCTCCACCCTCATGTCTTTTTAGTCACCTTTACTCAAACGTAATACCGTTACATCTGATTCAAGCTTCTCTCCCAAACTGTAGGGTGAATTCTACCATATTATGGTCAATGACCCTCGGGCTTCTTCACTTTAAGCTCCCTAATCAAGTCTTCCTCATTATACATCACCAAATCCAGAAATGCCTGTTCCCTCACGGGCTCTACCACAGCTGTCCCCAAAAAAATCATCCTGTCGACGTTCCAAGAATTCCTTTTCTTGGGATCTGCTATGAACCTGATTTTCCCAGTCCACCTGTATCCACTATGATCTTTCAGACACATTATACCTCTTTAATCTTGTTCACCCTGTGCAAATTTGCATGTGACTCAGGTCACAGTCCAGAGATTATTACCTTTTTGGTTCTGTCTTTAATTTAGCCCCTACCTACTCATAAGCAGAACTTTTCTCCCTGTATTGTTGGTGCCTACATGGACCATACCAAATGGATCTTCCCTACCCCCCCACTGCACCAAGTTCCTCTGCAGCCCAGACCGCGATATCCTGAACCCAGGCACCAGGCAGGCAACACAGCCTTCAGGATTCTCAATCTGGGCCATGGAGAACACTAGACTATATTATCCTTAATTACAATTACATTTCTCTTTTCTCTCCATCTCTTGAATGGCTCTCCGTACCATGGTGCTATGGTCAGTTTGCTCATCCTCCGTACAACCCCCGCTCTCCTCCAGAAAGGGAGCAAGAATCCAAACCTGTTCGACAAGCTCAAGGGCAACTGAATGCATACAGTGGCATGGACAGCAGACAGAAAGTCATACAGCGCTGGTCTGAGGGAACAGACAAGCTCCTGTGTGACTGCTTGGAGTTGGCGGACTGGTCCAAGAACTCAGCAGCCAACCTATAGGAGAATGCTACTACCATCATAAATCATCAGCAAGTGTGTAGAAGCCTGCATGCCAAAGAAGTTAATCTGAGTGTTCCCCAACTGGAAACCCTGGATGAACCAGAAGATCCACTCCCTTTTGAAGTCCAAACAGATTCCCTGGCCATGTGCTCAGATCCTAATGTGAGGTTCCCACCTGCTTCAAGAAGACTACTGTCATCCCTGTGCCAAAGAAAATCAGGCAAGGTGCCTTAATGATTACTGCCTGGTGGCTCTGAAATCCATCATCATGAAGTGCTTCATGAGGTTAGTAATGGCACACATCAACTCCAGTCTCCCAGACTGTCCTGATCCACTACAATTCGCCTACTGTCACAACGGGTCCACAACAGATCCCAATTCCCTGGTCCTACACTTATTCCTGCAACATCTGGGCAACAAGGAAATCTATGTCAGACTCCAATTAACTGCCTTTAGCTCCACCTTCAACACCATAATTCCAATCAAACTCATCTCCAAACTCTGAGACCTAGGACTCTGCTCCCCAATCTGCAACTGGATCCTCTACTTCCTGACCCACAGACCACAATCAGTAAGGATAGGTGACAATACCTCCTCCACAATAATCCTCAACATCGGTGCCCCACAAGGCTGCGTACTCCTTATACACTCAAGACTGTGTAGTCAAATTCAGCTCTAACTCCATTTACAGGTTTGCTGATGACACCACTGTACTGGATCAGATCTCAAACAGTAGAGTACAGGAAAGAGATAGACAGCTTAGTGACATAGTGTAAAGACCACAATCTCTCCCTCAATGTCAGTAAAATGAAGGAGTTGGTCATCTTCAGAAAGTGGAGTGGAGGACATGCCCCTGTCCGTATCAGTGGCGCTGAGGTGGAGGTGTTCAAGGGCTTCAAGTTCCTAGGAGTAAATATCACCAACAATCTGTCCTGGTCCATCCACGTCAACGCTACATCAAGAAAGCCCACCAACACCTCTACTTCCTCAGAAAGCGAAGGAAATTTGACATATCCCCAATAACACTTACCAATTTTTACAGATGCACCATAGAAAGCATCCTATTGGATGCATCACAGCTTGTCATGGCAACTGCTCTGCACAAGACTGCAAGAAATTACAAATTCCAGCCTTCCTTCTATTGACTCCATCTACATTTCCGGCTGCCGTGGGAAAGCAGCCAACATAATCAAAGACTCCTCCCACCCCGATTATACTTTCTTCCACCCTGTTCCATCAGGCAGAAGATACAGAAGTTTGAAAACATGTACCAACAGATTGAAGAACAGCTTCTTCCCTACTGATAACAGACTAATGAATAGACTTCTCACATATCACAGTTGATCTTTCTCTGCACCTTCTCTTTAGCTGTAACTATATTCTGCATTCTGTTGTATTACCCTAATGTACTAATGTAAGGTAGGATTTGTCTGGTTGTACTGCATGCAAGACAATACTTTTTACTGTAACTCAGTATATGTGACAAGAATAGGTCAAACCAAATCAAATCAGAATACTGGCAACAGGGATAGAGTATGAACAACAACTTATATCCACATATCCCTGTTTCTGATCCTAGCTTTTGTATAATTTGTTAAGGTTACTCATATTTTAATGGTTAATATCCACATTGCTGCCTAACCAACATTTAACACAAATTTTGTTAACACAAGTTGAATGTACAAGTAGCCAGTGTTAGCCAATGATTTACACACTCAGGCTCAGTGACTGGATTCTTTCTCCTGTGAGTACACGTGGCATCACACACGAACCACTAGCCTTCAGCTCACTGAAATAACCTGGAACAGTGACAATATAAACTGGCTGAGGTGGACCTGACATATTTTTTCTGAATGGTGCAACAAGTTAGATTCCAGCCTTCTCTGTCTGGGAGTGCATTCAGATAGAGCTCACGGATCAGTTGACAGTGTCTTTTGCCTGATGTTGATACAAGGTCTAATTCCCAGGAAGCTTGCGTGCGCGTGCGCACACACACACACACCCCTATAAGATGCACTGCAGTAACTTATCAGGGTTCTTCCGAGGGCACCTTGCAAATCCGTGATCTCTACCATCTAGAAGGACAAGGACAGCAGGTGCTTGGGAGCATTATCACCTGCAAGTTCCCCTCCAGATACACTCCTTGCTGAATTCGAACAATGTCACCATTATTGGGTGATAATCCCGGAGCTCCGTCCCTAACAGCACAGAGTTATACCTACAGCATGTGAACTCTAGTGGTTCAAGAAGGCAGCTTACCACCGCCTTCAAGGGTAACTACAGATGGGCAGTAAATGCAGACCCAGCCAGTGATATCTAAATCCTGTGAATAAATTTTAAAAAATCAATTTTAAAACTAATGCTAACTGTTTCTCTCCACAGATACTGTCTGATCTGCTGAGTATTTCCTGTTTATTGCCTTTTGTTTCGGATTTCCAGGATATTTGCATTATAATATTGCATAATATTTTTCATTTGCATTACTAACAACTGGCTGTTTAATGTTCAAAGAGGCTTGAATGTACTTGTACGAGAAACAAAATTAACATGCTGGAACCATAAGTGGCGAGAGAAAGAAAGTTTTGCTTAATTTTGTAGAGCTTTAGTGAGACAACACCTTGGAATACTGTCCACAATTTGGATTTCTATGTCTAATAAAGAGGAGACAGTTTTGCAAAAGTTCACTGGGTTAGTCCCTGAGCTAAAGGATTTGACTTTGGTGACAGGCTGAGCAAAGTGGCCCTGTAATCTCAGGAGTACAGCAGACTTGAAGACAATCTCATCGAGAATTTTGTCATTTATATAAATGATTTAGATGAAACTATAGGGGGTATGGTTAGTATGTTTGTGGATGACACAAGAATTGGTGGAATAGTGGACAGTGAAGAATGTTATCCATGATTACAAAGAAATCTTGATCAATTGGGAAAATGGGCTGAGGAGTGGCAGATGGAGTTTGATTTAGATAAATGCGAGGTATTGCATTTTGGTAAAACAAACAAGGGCAGGATTTATACAATTAATGGTAGGACCCTCCATAGTGTTATAGAACAGAGAGATCTAGGGGTTCAGGTACATAATTCATCGAAATTTGCATCACAGATGGATAGGGTGGTTAAGAAGGTGTGGTTAAGCATGTTTGCCTTCATTGCTTAGACCTTTGAGTACAGGAGTTGGGACATCATGTTGAGGCTGTACAGGATGTTGGTGAGGTCTCTTATGAAGTACTTTGTACAGTTTTGGTTACCCTGTTATAGAAAGGATACTATTATACTAGAGAGAGTTCAGAAAAGATTGACCAGGATGTTGCTGGGACTGGATGTTTTGAGTTTGACCTTTTTCACTGGAGCTTAGGAGGTTTATAAAATCATGAGAGGCATAGGTAAGGTGAATAGCAAAAGTCTTTTCCCCAGAGTGGGGGAGTCCTAACCTAGGGGACATATTTTTAAGGTTAGAGGGGAAAGATTTAAAAAGGACATGAGGGGCAGCGTTTTTACACAGAGGGGTTAGTGCGTGGAATGAACTACCAGGGGAAGTGGTGGATGTGAGTACAGTTACAATATTTGAAAGACGTTTGGATAACTTCACGAATAGGAAAGGTTTGGAGGGATATGGACCAGGAGCTGGCAGGTGGAACTAATTCAATTTGGGAACATGGTCGGCATGGACTGGTTGGACTGAAGTGTATGTTTGCATGCTGTATGACTCTATGACTCTATGAGATGAACAAGATTCTGAAGGGGGTTGATATGCTGTACGCATAGAGATTCTTTCTGCAGCTTGGGGCATCTAGAACATGGGGCCATAGTCTCAGGATATGGGTCAATCATTTAGGACTAAGGTGAGGGAAAATTTCTTCACTTCAGAGGGTTGTGAATTTTTGAAATTTTCTGCCTCAGGAGTGTGGATATTCTTCCATTGAGAAAATTTAAGTCTGAAATACATAGGTTTTTAAAGTCCAAAGGAATAAAAACGTACAGAAGTGGGCACAAGATTGAGGGTGGGGCAGAGATTAGCCATGATCAAACGGAATAATGGAGCAAGCTCAGAGGGCCACATTCAGGTCCTAATTTCTGTATGTTTTGAGGTGTATTTGGATTTCCAGAATGCATTTGACAAGTTGCCACACAAAAGACTGCAGCAGAAGATAAAGGTGCATGGGGGCATGGCGTTACAGACTGTATTAGCATAGATAGAGGATTGGTCAACTAACAAGACGCAAACAGTGGGGATAAATGGGTGTTTCTCTGGTTGGCAATCAGTAGCTAGTGGTGTGCCTCAGGGATCAGGTTTGGAACCGTAATTGTTTGTAATTTACACCGATGATTTAGACTTGGGGACCAAGTCCAGTGCGTCAAAGTTCACAGATGACACTAAAATGAGTGACAGAACAAAGAGTGCAGAGGACATTGAAAGTCTGAAGAGGGATATAGACTGTTTGAGTGAGTGGGCAAGGGTCTGGCAGATGGAGTATAATGTGGTGAATGTGAAGTCATCCATTTTAGTAGGAATAACAGTAAAAGGGACTATTACTTGAACGGTAAAAAACTGCAGCATGTTCATGTGGAGAGGAACCTGGGTGTCCTTGTGCATGAATCATAAAAAGTTGGTTTGCAGGTACGACAGGTAATTAAGAAGAGGAATATTGGAATATTGTCCTTCATTGCTAGAGGAATGGAGTCTAAAACCAGGGAGGTTATGCTGTAGCTGCATAGGGAGCTGGTGAGGCCACACCTGGAGTACTGTGTACAGTTTTGGTCTCCTTACTTGAGAAAGAATGTACTGACATTGGAGGGGGTGCAGAGAAAGTTCACTAGGTTGATTCTGGAATTGAGAGAGTTGGTTTACGAATACAGATTCAGTAAACTGGGGCTGTACTCACTGGACTTTGTAAGAATGAGGGTGGGGAATCTTATAGAAACATAGAAAATTATGAAGGGAATAGATAAGATAGAAGCAGGGAGATTGTTTCCACTGGTGGGTGAAACTACAACTAGGGGGAACAGCCTCAAAATCAGGGGGAGCAGATTTAGGACTGAGTTGAGAAGGTACTTCTTCACCCAAAGGGTTGTGGAATTCTAGTCTCAGGGCCAAACCTCTTCCATTCAAACTGAATGTAAAATTGATTCATATTGTGGTCATTGCTACTTTGAGGTACCTTTACTCTGAAGCCATGAATTAATTGTCACATTTCACAATACGAAATCTAATATAACCTGTTCTCTTGTTGGCTCCTGAATGTGCTGCTCTAATAGACTATTTTGGGCATTCCATGAACCGCTCATCCAGGTTACCAATAAGAATCAATATTTCCCAAATACCAAATAAATAACAGAAACATCTATAGCTTATTTATCGGCAATTCACAAGCCATGGGTACAAATCCTGCCATGGTATGACGTGCAACTGAATTAAGTAACAGGTTTTTATTCAGCACCATGAAAACGGCCATGAAAGACTGACAATTCATGAAAGTTCTTCAGGATGTGGAACTACTGCCCAGATCTGGTCAATGGCTATATGCGACTCCACCTCACACTAAATGTAATATTCAGTTGCAGTTGTCACAGAGCTCAGAAAAACCAGTTCTTGCCCGGACGTGTAGACGTCAGATGTTAACAATGCTGACCAAATACTCCTTGTAGAGCCAACACCATCAACTGTACATTCATCTCTTTGTTCTCCTATAGTAGTCATCCACAAAGCAACAGTTTACTGCATTAAAAGGAAGACATTCTATGGGATAGTAATCGTGAGAAAGGAACTAAAAGTTGAACTCTTCTTTCTAGCAAAATGCTGCCTTTAAAGAACCTGCATTTATATAGTGCCCTTGATAAGCAGTAAAACCCAGCAGGTGCCTCACAGGAAAATTATCAAGCAAAGTTTGAAACCAAGCACTATGAGGAGATATTAAGATTGCAAAGAGAAAAGTTTGGTCAAAAACATAGTTTTTAAGGAGTGTTTTCAAAGAGAAGAGACAGGCAGGGGATAAAATAGATTATGAGGTAAGTCTAAATCTCAGAGCTTTGGCAGTGTGTGAAGGCAAAATGCTGGCACTCTTCCACTCACAGTATTGTGGGTACCACTACACCACATGGGCTGCAGCAGTTCAAGAAGGCAGCTCATCACCACCTTATCAAGGACAAGACTCTGAAGGGAGTTGATATGCTTTATGCAGAGAGGTTGCTTCTGCAGTTCAGGCATAAATGCTGGTTGCCGGTGTTGCTCACATCCCATGCAAGAGTAACAGCAAATTAAGTATTTTATGCCTTGTAATCTGCAAGAAAGTCAAAGGTTAGAAGGGAGTTCAGCAGAAAAAGAAAGTTCAGGCATCAAGCAGATCGACCATAATCTTATTAAATGATGCAGCAGGCTCAGGTGACAAAACAGCCTTTTTTCTTTCTTTTATTGTTCATTTAGGACCTATGGGTGTTGTTGTGTGAGTCATCATTTATTGCCTGCGACTAGTTGTCCCTTGAGAAGGTGGTGGTGAGCTGCCTTTGTGAACCTGTGTGGTCCATGTGCTGTGGGTTCACCCACTATGCCATTAGCGAGGGAATTTCAGGATTCTGACAGAGTAACACTAAAGGAATGGCAATATATTTCCAATTCAGTGGCTTGAAGTGGAATTAAGTGTGGTGGTGTTCCCGTGTATCTGCTGCCTTGTTTTTCCAGATGGTAGTGGTTGTGGGTTTGGAAGATGCTGCCTAAGGAGCCTTGGTGAATTTCTGCGGTGCGTCCTTTAAATGGTACACACTGCTGCTACTGAGTGTTAGTGGTGGAGTGAGTGGATGTTTGTGGATGGAGTGCCAATCAAGTGGGCGGCTTCTCGAGTGGCATTGGAGCCGCACCAATCCAGGCAAGTGGGGAGTATTCCATCACTCTCCTGATTTGTGCCTTGTAGACGGTAGACAGGCTTTGGGAAATCAGGGAGTGAGTTACTTGCTGCAGGATTCCTAGCCTCTGACCTGCTTTTGCAGCTACAGTAATTTTATGGCTGGTCAAGTTCAGGTTTTGTACAGTGGTATCCCCAAAACGTTGACATTGAGGGATTCAGTGATGGTAATACCGTTGAATGTCAAAGGGCTATGGTTAGATTCTGTCTTGTTGAAGATGGTCATTGCCTGGCATTTATGTGGCACCAATGTTACTTGCGGCTTCTCAGCCCAGTCCAGGTCTTGCTGCATATAGACATAGGATGCTTCAGTATCAGAGGAGTCATGAATAGTGCTGAACATAGTGTAATCATCAGTGAACATTTCCATTTCTGACCTTACGATGGCAGGAAGGTCACTGGTGGAGCAGCTAAAGATGGTTGGGTCTAGGAAACTACTCTGAGGAACTCCTGCAGAAATGACTGACCTCCATCAATCCTCCCACATGCCAGGTATGGCTCCATACAGCGAGTGCTTCCACCCTCAATTTCCATTTACTCCAATTTTGCGAGGGCTCCTTTATGTCACACTAAACCAATGTGGTTTGAGGTCAAAGACAGCCATTCTCACCTTATTTCCCTGTTCACCATAGTACACATGCTCACTCAATATCCCTTGCTCACTTAAACTTTATGAGCCTGCTTACACTGTGCTCCTGCTCACACTGAGTGCCCTCTGTCAATGTTCACACTGTATCCCTACACTTACTTACTCTATCCCTGCTTACACTGTGTTCCTATCCACATGATGTCTGTGCTCGCATAGTAATTCTCTTCACACTCTGCCCCCGTCCATGCCGTGTCTCAATCCGCGCTCTGTCCCTATCCACGCCATGTCTCAATCCGTGGCTCTGTCCCTCTCCACGCAGTGTCTCACTCCGTGCTCTGCCCCTGTCCACACCGCGTCTCAATCCGTGCTCTGCCCCTGTCCACACCGTGTCCCGGTCTGTGCTCTGCCCCTGTCCACACCGTGTCCCGGTCCATGCTCTGTCCCTGTCCACACCATGTCCCACTCCATGCTCTGCCCCTGTCCACACCGTGTCCCGGTCCGTGCTCTGCCCCTGTCCACACCGTGTCCCACTCCATGCTCTGTCCCTGTCCACACCATGTCCCGCTCCATGCTCTGCCCCTGTCCACACCGGGTCACGGTCCGTGCTCTGCCCTCGTCTGCACTACGTCTTGGTCCATGCCGTTTGCCTGTCCACGCCCCATCTTTACATAGTAATCTTTACAAGTTTAAATCAACTTTACATCTTTGTTGGAGTGAGTTTGTTTGGTTAAATTTAAAAGTGTTGCGACTATTGTTGGAGTGTAACTAGGAAGGGCAGCCGTGACCCTTGCAACCTCTTGGCTAATTAATAAACTTGCTGAAAGGAGCCTTTGCGAGATAGTGACCATAACATGGCTGAATTTTGTATGAAGTTTAACAGTGACATCATTCATTCTGAAACTAGGGTCTTAGGTCTGAGCAAAGAAAACCACGAGGGCATGTGGAGCAAGTTGTCTACTGTGGATTGGGAATTCAAAAGACGAACAAATCAGCCTAGATCTTATTTATCAGGCTTGAGGAGCTGGATGGTCTACCTCTGGTCCTGTCTTGTATATTCATATTAAAAGATTTGACAGTAGACAAGTAGTGACCCCAGGGCTTACACATTTTTTACTCTAGGACCAGGAGGTTGATTGAGTATGTGCACAGATCAAATTCCTTCTTTTAATAAAGAAACATTGGCTTTGGGGAGATACAGAAGTTTCAAATATGTTTGTTAAGTGAATCAAAGACATCTGTAGCAATACTACGCTTCAACATAGATTTTCCACACTTTCCATCCCCTACACCCTGCTCCCACTTTCTTACCTTGTTTGAGGCCATCTCACTGACAGAGCGGTAGGTCTGGATCGTCTCCAGTTGGTCTAAACACCAGTCCAGCTCCTCCAGGGTTTCCTTTGCCAATTGCTGATAAGTTTCATCTGGAAACACAAGGCCACGAGCATAGTTAAACTGGTGCACTTTCATTACACTAACCCAGTGTGAAAGGTGTTTTTACTACCATCTCTCTCACACTTCCGACTCCTTCCCCCTTCCCGGTTCACCACCACTCCCTCCCCCTCCCCAAACACAACCCTGAACAGCTTTGCTCTGATTTTAAGATCTGTCCCCCATTTTCTGGACTGTCTCACCAAGGGAAAATAGCTCCTTTCTACCTAAATATGCTCTTAAATTCTTTCATCATTTTCAACACTTTGACTTACCATCTTTGAACCTTCTATATTCCAGCAAAGATAAATACAGACATTACAACCTGTCCTCATGATTTTACACTTTCTGGTGAATCTGTGCTGCAGCTACTCAAAGGCAAGTGTATTCTTTCTGAGATGCGGACAGTGGGAAAGTCACTTAGAAAACAGTGGGACAGAGATTACCCATGCTACATTGCGAGGAACTGAGGTGGAGGCTACATGGTTATAATATGCCCACAGTATATTTTGAGTACCAGTGGGTGTTGGCCACAATGGTGAGAAACTAGGCATAATCCAGTACCACATGAAAATGAAAGTACTTGGTGTGCTGGAGCTGCCCAACAAAATGAGTGGGATCAGTGTGTCTTTACCTGTTTTATTTTTTTTTCCCTTCTAAGAAGAGACAGTCACTTTCACATCAGGACACTTGACAACCTGACTATTGACCAACATACTTCTAATTCGTCCCACTGGGTGGAGGGTAGGCAGGGACAAGGGCAGGGGAGTCAGCAAGGTACAGAACAGGGACAGGGGAAAGAAAGAGTCAGAACAAGGGATAAGGGGAGGGACAGTTGGGGTGTTGACAGAGAGGAAGACAGCAGTGGTAGTGGCTGACAGCAGCATGGGGTGTAAATGAAGAAACAAAAACAAATATTGCTGGAAAAGCTCAGCAGGTCTGGCAGCATCTGTGAAGAGAAATAAGAGTTAACGTTTCAGGTGCAGTGACCCTTTCTTAGAATTTTTTTTTTTAAATGGGGTGTAAATGATGTGCGGAGCTGAGAGGCAGGGATATGTGAACCAAGAGGAAAGGGTGGAGGGGAAGAATACAGAAGGCAGAACTGGGGTTTAGGGCCATGAAAGGAATGGAAAGTGAGGGATTAGAACAAACAGTTCCAGTACAGCACAGACTGTGTGGGGAAGTGCATGTGGGAGGAGACAATCATCTTCTTGTTTGTGAATTTTCACACAATCAGAAAGCTACTTAGGGACAAATTAAAACTAAAAAATAGGAAATTGACCTCAGATTGGCACAGCGCCTTATGCTGTTAAATTTTTGTTTCTTTTCATTCATGGGATATGAACATCATTGGCTGGGCCAACAGTTATCACCCATCCCCAGCTGCTCTTGAGAAGGTGGGGGTAAGCTGCCTTCATGAACTGCTGCAGTCCATGTGCTGTAGATAAAGCTACAATGGGGAATGCAATAGCCTAGTGGTATTTTCGCTGGACTATTAATTTAGAGACCCAGATAAAGTTCTGGGGACCCAGGTTTGAAGCCCACCAGGGCAGATGGTGGAATTTGAATTCCGTAAAATATCCGGAATTAAGAATCTAATGATGACCATGAATCCATTGTCGATTGTTGGAAAAACCCATCTGGTTTACTAATGTCCTTTAGGGAAGGAAATCTGTCATCCTGACGTGATCTGGCTTACATGTGACTCCAGACCCACAGCAATGTGGTTGACTCTCAACTGCCCTCTGGGCAATTAGGAATATGCAATAAATGCTGCCTGGCCAGTGACACCCTCATCCAATGAATGAATAAGAAAAAAAATACCATTAGGGAGGGAATTCCATGACTTTGACCCATCAAGTTAGGATGGTGAGTGGTTTGGAGGGGTGCTTGCAGGTGGTGGTGTTTCCATGTGTCTCCTGCACTTGTCCTTCCAGATGGAAGTGATCGTGGGTTTGTAAGGTGCTATCTAAGGATCTTTGGTGAATTCCTGCAGGACATCTTGTAGATGTACACACTTACTGCTACTGAAGAAGGGAGTGGATACAACTCAAAGCCTCCACGCTTACTTCTCCAACCGCGAATCTAACCCTCCCTCCACTGACCCCTTCTCCCGCCTCCAACACAAGCCCTCCTCCTGGACACCACCCCAAGGCCTCCTACCCTCCCTCGACCTCTTCATCTCCAACTGCCGTCGAGACATCAATCGTCTCAACCTCTCCACCCCTCTCAAACACTCCAACCTCTCCCCCGCAGAACGTGTAGCCCTCCACTCCCTCCGCTCCAATCCCAACCTCACCATAAAACCCGCAGACAAGGGAGGGGCAGTCGTAGTATGGCGCACTGACCTCTACATTGCTGAGGCCAGGCGCCAACTCTCTGAGAGGGACCACTCCCTCCGCGACTCCCTTGTCCGCGCCACACTCCCCTCCAGCCCCACCACACCCGGCACTT
>JAHRHZ010000194.1:1211688-1242752 GCA_024137785.1 Ginglymostoma cirratum | reverse complement strand
TAACCTACAAAGAGGCAGGCATAGCTTGGGCCCATGCGGGTACCCATGGCCACCCCCTTTGTCTGTAGGAAGTGGGAGGAATTGAAAGAAAAGTTGTTGAGGGTGAGGACGAGTTTGGCTAAGCTCATATGCTCGGGACATTAATATTAATCTTTTTTAATTTATTCACGGGATGAGGGTGTCACTGGCTAGGCTAGCATTTAGTGAGGGTAAGAACAGGATGATATGGCAGATGAATGCGTAGCTAAAGAATTGGTGCAGGGGGCAGGCATTCAGGTTGCTGGATCATTGGGATCTTTTCTGGGGCAGAAGTAGCCTGTTGAAGACGGATGAGTTGCACCTGAACTGGAGGGAAACCAATATCCTGCTGGGGAGAGTTGCTAGTGCTTCAAGGGAGGATTTAAACTGGATTGGCAGGGGGGAATCCTCAACAGCAGGGAGGCAAGTGTGAGGCTGGAAGGAGATACAGTATTCAGAAATAGCAACAACTTGAAGAGACACGTCAGGCTGGATCACGACAGGGTGCGAGGAATGCATGTTGGATTAGATTGCATCTATTTCAATGCAAGAGGGCTGACAGGTAAGGCCGGTGAACTCAGGGTGTGGATAGGTACGTGGGACTGGGATATTATAGCCATTACAGAAACATGGCTAAGGGAGGGCCAGGACTGGCAGCTTAATGTGCCAGGTACAGGTCTTTTAGGTAGTACAGAGGTGGAGGAAAGAGGGGAGGGGTTTATATTTTTGATTATGGATAGTATCACAGCAGTAGTCAGAGATGAAATAACTGAGGGATCATCCAGTGAGGCTTTGTGGGTGGAGCTAAGAAATAAGAAGGGAATGGTGATGTTATTGGGGTTGTACTATAGGCCCCCAAGTAGTCAATGGGAATTAGAGGAACAAATATGAAGGGAGACTGGGGAGACTTGCAGGAGCAACAAGGTTTCCTAATTTTCCTAGCACAGACTGGGACTGTCACAGTGTTAAGGACTTAGATAAAGCAGAATTTGTTAAGTGTGTTCAGGAAAGTTTCCTCAAGCATGTATAGAGGGTCCTACTCAGCAAGAGGGCAAAACCTGATCTACTGTTGGGAAATAGGGCAGGGCAGGTGACTGAGATGACAGTGGGGGAGCACTTTGGGACCAGTGACCATAGTTTTATTAATTTTAGAATAGTTATGGAGAAGGACAGAACTGGTCCACGGGTTCAAGTTCTAAATTAGGGCAAGGCAAATTTTGATGGAAATAGACAGGAGCTTGCAGGGGTACTGGAGTAGTTTATCTGCAGGCAAAGGGACCTCAGGCAAGTGGGAGGCTTTTAAAAGTGTGATAGCTAGAGTTGAAGGTTTATATGTTCCTGTGAGGGTGAAGGGCAAGGTTGGCAAGAGTAGGGAACCCTGGATAACAAGAGATATTGAGGCTTTGACCAGAAAAAAGGAGAAGGCATGGCTCAGGTAGAAGCAGTTGGGATCAAGGGAATCCCTGGAGGTATATAGGGGATAGAGGCGATTACTGAAGAAGGAAATCAGGAAGGCGAAAAGGGGGTATGAGATGGCTTTGGCTGAGAAGATTAGGGTGAATCCAAAGAGATTCTTTAAGGGTATTAAAGGAAATAGAATAACTAGAGAGAGAATAGGACCCCTCAAGGACCAAAGTGGACATGTATGTGTGGAATTGTTGGAGATGGGCAAGGTCCTTAATGAATATTTCTCTTGTGTTTACTATAGAGAAACACATGAAGACTTGGGAACTTGGTGAAGTTAGTGGCGATATCTTGGGGACAGCCCATATCACAGTACAGGAGGTGTTGGAAGTATCAGAATGTATGAAAGTGGATAAATCTCCTGGCCCTTACCACATATATCCAAGAACCCTGCAAGAGGTGAGAGAAGAAATTGCAGGGGCCCAATATTTGCATCATTGTTAGCCACGGCCGAAGTCCCAGAAGACTGAAGGGTAGCGAATGTTGTGCCCTTATTCAAGAAGGGCTGCAAACAAAAACCTGGGAATTACAGACCAGTAAGCTCAACATCTGTGGTAGGTAAGTTACTTGAAAAGATTCAGAGGGATAAGATGTACATGCATTTGGAAAGACAGGGTTTGATTAGGAGTAGTCAGCATGGCTTCGTGCATGGGAGATCATGCCTCATTAATTTGTTAGAGTTTTTTGATGAACTGACCAGGAAGATTGATGAGAGCAGGGCAACAGACATAGTCGATATGGATTTCAGTCAGGCCTTTGATAAGGTTCCACATGGTAGGCTGCTCTGGAAGGTTAGATCAGGGAGAGCTGGAAAATTGGATACACAATTGGCTTGATGGTAGGAAGCAGAGGGTAATAGTGGAAGAGTGTTTGTAGGACTGAAGGCCTGTGACTAGTGGTGTGCCACAGGGTCAGTGCTGGGCCCATTGCTGTTTGTTATCTATATCAATGATTTGGATGGGAATGTACAAGGCATGATTAGTAAGTTTGCAGATGACACTAAAATAGGTGATATTGTGGACAGTGAGGAAGATTATCAGAAATTGCAGCAGGATCTCGATCAGCTGGGGAGATGGGCCGTGAAATGGCAAATGGAGTTTAATATAGATAAATGTGAGATGTTGCATTTTGGAAAGTCAAATCAAGGAAGGAGTTTCATGGCGAATGGTAGGGCCTTAAGGAGTGTAGTAGGACAGAGGGACCTTGGAGTTCAGGTGCACGGTTCTCTGAAAGTTGGAGCCGCAGGTAGACAGGGCAATGAAGAAACCTTTCAGCACACTGGCCTTCATTGGTCAAGGCACTGAGCATAGACGTTAGGAAGTTATGTTGCAGTTGCACAGGAGACTGGTGAGGCCGCACTTCGGAATACAGTGTTCAGTTTTGGTCATCTTGCTATAGGAAGGATGTTATTAAACTGGAAAGCGCGCAGAAGAAATTTACAAGGATATTGTCAGGAGTCAACGGACTGAGTTATAGGGAGAGATTGGGAAAGTTAGGACTTTTTTCTTTAGAGCATAGGAGACTGAGGGGGCGATCTTATAGAAGTGTATAAAATCATGAGAGGCATGGACAGGGTGAATGCACTCAGTCTTTTTCCCAGGGTTGGGGAATTGAGGGCTTGAGGGCTAGAGGGCATCAGTTTAGGGTAAGAGGGGAAAGAGTACAGGGGAATCTGAGGGGCAATGTTTTTACACAGAGGTGGCATGCATATGGAATGAGCTGCCACTGGAAGTTCTTGAGGCAGGTATATTAACAACATTTAAAAGGCATTTGGATGAATACATGGATATGAATACAAGGTTTAGAAGTATATGGGTCAAGTGCAGAGAAATGGGGTTAGTGTGGATGGACATTTTGGTCAGCATGGACCAGTTTGGGCCGAAGGGCCTGTCACCGTGCTGTAGGACTCTATGATTCTACCCATGCCTAATTGCCCAGAGGGCAGTTAAGAGTCATTCATATTTCTGTGGGTCTGAAGTCACATGTAGTCCAGACTAGGTAAGAATGGAAGTTTCCTTCATAAAGGAACCAAATGGGTTTTTTCGACAACCAACAATAAATTCCTGGTTATCATTCGATTCTTAATTCCAGATTTTTATGGAGTTCAAATTTCACCATCTCCCACGTTAGGATTTGAACCTCATTTGACCTACACGTGACTCCAGACCCAAAGCAATGTGGTTAACTCTTAACTGTCCTCTGGGCAATAATCATTAACAGATGGAATAAAGAATTGAGGAGGAATTCTTTTTAAGAATGAGAAAAAGACTTTCATTTGTGTAACACTTTTCACAATCTGGGATATTCCAAAATACTTTATAACCAAAGACATGCTTTTGAACTGTAGCCAATATTGAAATGTACAACATGAGGGGGATGAGAACGTGGAACTTGGTGCCACAGGATGTCGTTAACGACAGCAGTGGGGGGAGTTTTGAAGGACACACAAGGGAGATGAGAATAGGAAATTTGAGAGCAGTGTGAAACAGCTTATTACAACTAAAATTGGTCTGGAGTACAAGCATCGGTATGGTCAAACCCAGCTGAATGGCCACCTGTATGTTGTAGAGTCATTGAAACCGGTGACTTAGCACCCAATCACAAGCGTGGTTCTACGACATTCTCATGGATTCTCCTCAGTGAATCACAGAATCAGTGATGGCCAGAGGACAGGTCCACACCCTGGGCTGTGACTGGCTGAATGCAGCAGATGCCTGGTACTCACTTATTCGGGGGTCCTTGGGTGTTGGCCAGAACTGTGAAGTTGTTCCTCACACTGCGCAAACTCGCCAGGATCTGAGAGGAAGATAGAAAGAGATAAAGCAATTGACGTATGGCACACACAGTTCAGGATACATACAGAGTAAAGCTCCCTCCTCACTGTCCCCATCAAACACTCCCAGGATAGGAATAGCACAGGGTTAGATACAGAATCAAGCTCCTTCCACATTTTCCCAATGATATGTTTTCACTCCAAGTTCAGCACAGCACCCTTTTTAACCACTGGGGTACTTTTCAATTACAAATAAAATATATTAGCATGACAATTGAAAACTTCAATTACCCTAATATAGACTGGGAAAAGAGACAGCAAAAAGTAGAGAGGTCGGTAACTTCTGAAATTCATATTGATAACTTTTAAAATTTAAGCAGAAATTCTATTTTTTGTGGATGATATGAAATTTTGGAAGCATCCTGAGCTGTGAGAAGGTTAGTACAGAACTTCACGAAACACGCTGGTAGGGTGTATGGGCAATTAGCAAATAAAACTGAATGTAGACAAGTATGAAGTGATTTATCTGGCAGGAGGAATGTAGAGATGCAATATACAATAAGCAGTATGGTTCTAAAGGTGTGCAACAGCGGAGAGATCTGGGAATATATGCGCAGAAATCGTTAGAAGTAGTAGGTGGGTTGAGATTATGGGCTATTTTGGCAATTAAGTTACATTAAACTTGTATAAAATATTGGAGTATTGCATTAGGATGTTCTGAAGAAATGTTACACTGGACTCTCTCCACAGATGCTGTCAGATGTGATGAGTTTCTCCAGCAATTTCTGTTTTTATTTCTGATCTCCAGCCTCTGCCTTACTTTGCTTTCATCACAGATTTTAGATGATTGGCTTAAAGAACAATAGTAATATGAGTTTTTATTTATTCACCCATGGGATGAGGGCGTTGCTGGCTAGGCAGCATTTACTGTCCATCCCTAATTGCCCAGAAGGCACTTAAGAGTCAATCACATTGCTGTGGGTCTGGAGTCACACATAAGCCAGACCAGGTGAGGATGGCAGTTTCCTTCCCTAAAGGACATTAGTGAACCAGATAGGGTTTTCTGACAATCGATAATTGTTTAATGGTCATCATTATACTCTTAATTCTATATTTTTTTTATTGAATTCAAATTCTACCATCTGCCATGGTGAGATTCGAACCCACGTCCCCAAAATATTATCTGGAGCTCTGGATTAATAGTCCAGTGATAACACCACTAGGCCATCATCTCTCCCAATTTTGCCTGAGACACTGTGATGGAGGCATGTTCACTCGAATGGTTCAACTATAAGATATAGAAGCAGAATTAAGCCATTTAGCCCACTGAGTCTGCTCTGCCATTCGATCAAACCCATTCTCCTGCCTTCCCCCCATAATCTCTGATTCCCTTTCTAATCAAGAATCTATCTATCTATCTCTGTCTTAAATACACTCAGTGACTTGGCCTCCATAGCCCTCTGCAGCAATGAGTTCCACAGTTTCACTACGCTCTGGTTGAAAAAAATTCATCCTTATCTCAGGTCTTAAAGGTTGACCGTTCATTCGGAGGCTGTGCCCTTGGGTCCTAGACTCTCCTATTAGTGGAAACATTTTATCCGTGTCCATTCTATCCAGGCCTCTCACTATTCTGTACGTTTCAATGAGATGCCCCTCATTCTTCTAAACTCTATTGACCACAGACTCAGACTCAGACTTCTCAACTGCTCCTCAAGCCCTTCGTTCCCAGGATGATTCTTCTGAACATGCTCTGGACCCCCTCCAAAATCAGCACATCCTTGCTGAGATATAGGGTTCAAAACTGCTCACAATATTCCAAGCGTGGTCTGACCAGAGCCTTATACAGCCTCAGCAGAACATCTTGTCTTCCAGCCCTCTTGAAATGAATGTGAACAACGCATTTGCCTTCTTAACTGCCAACTGAACCTGCATGTTAATTTTGAGAAAATCCTCAACTAGGACTCCTAATTCTCTCTGTGCTTCAGATTTCTGAACTTTCCCCATTTAGAAGATACTCTATGCTTCTTACCAAAGTGCATAACCTCACACTTTCTCACATTATATTCCATCTGCCACTTCTTTGCCCACTCTTCTAGCCTGCCCAATTCCTTCTGCAGCCTCTCCGCTTCATCAGAATGCCCTGCCCCTCCATCTATATTTATGTCGTCTGCAAACTTAGCAAAGATGCCCTCACTTCCTTCATCCAGATTATTAATGTACAACCTGAATAGTTGTGGTCCCAGCACTGACCACTGAGGAACTCCACTAGTCACCAGCTGCCAACCTTAGAAAGACTCCTTTATCCCCATTTTCTCTGTCTTCTGCCAGTCAGCCAATACTCTGTCTATACCAGTACTTTGTTCCATTGGCTGTTATCCCATTTAGCTGAGTCCTATGTGGCACCCTGTAAAGAGCCTTCTGGAAATCAAAATTGATCATGTCCACTGGCTCTCCTGCTCGTCTAACCTTGTTTACCTGCTCGTTACTTCCTGAAAGAATTCTACCAGATTTATTAGGGATGATCTCCCCTTGACAAGGCCGTGCTGACTCAGCCCTATTTTACCATGCACCTCCAAGTGCTCCACAATCTCATTCTTAATAATGGACTCTAAAATCTTACTAACATCCAAGGTCAGGCTAACTGGCCCATAAATTCCCATCTTCCGCTGCCTTCTCTTCTTAAACAGGGATGTTACATTAGCTATTTTCCAGTTCTCTGGACCCTCCCTGACTTCAGTGATTCCTGAAAAGTCAGCACTAATATCTCTACAATCTTCTCAGCTATCTCCTTCAACAATCTAAGGTGTAGTCCATCTGGTCCAGGTGACTTATCCACTTTTAGAGACCTTTCAGCTTCCCCAGCACCTTCTCCTTAGTGATGGCCACCACACTCACCTCTGCCTCCTGACTTTCTTAAAAGTCCTGGTTTGTTGTTGCTCCACTATGAAAACTGATGCAAAGTACCTATTCAGTTCTTCCTATGTCTTTGTTCCCCATTTTGACTTCTCCAGCCTCATTTTCCAGGGGTCCAATGAACACTCTTGCCTCTTTCTTACCTTTTCTACATCTAAAAAACCTCTTGCAACCTTCTTTAATGTTATGAGCTAACTTATCCTCCCATTTAACCTCCACCAACAACTCCCCACCTCCCTACCCCAACCTCATTGTTTTTCTAGTTATCCTCTGCTGGTTATTAAAGGCTTCCCAACCATCTACCTTCCCCTAACCTTCACCACATTGTACACTTTTTCTTTTGCTTTTAATGCTGTCCCTGACTTCCCTTGTCAGCCAAGACATCCTAATCCTCCCCTCAGTGTGATTTTTCTTCCTAGGGATGAATTTCTGTGGTGCCTCCTGAATTACCCCCAGAAACTCCTGCCACTGCCCCTCCACTGTCTTCCCTGCTAGGCACACCTTCCAATCAACTCTGGCTCGCTTCTCCCTCATGTTTCAATTGTAAGACTGTTACATCTGATTCCAGCTTCTCCCTCTCAAACTGTACGGTGAGTTCTACCATATTATGGTCACTGCCCTCTATGGATCCTTCACCTTCAGCTCCCTAATCCAGTCTGCCTCATTACACATCATCAAATCCAGAACTGCCTGTTCCCTAGTGTGCTCTATCACAAGCAGTTCCAAAAAACCCATCTCATAGACATTCCACAAATTCCTTTTCTTCAGATCGGTTACCAATCTGATTTTCTCAGTCCACCTGCATTTTTAAGTCCCCCATAATTATTGTAAAAAGGTCTTTCTTACGTGTCTTTTCTACCTCCTGACTGATTTTCTGCCCCACATTGTAAAGGTTCGGCACAACATTGTGGGCCGAATGGCCTGTACTGTGCTGTACAGTGCTACATCCTGACTATTGCTAGGAGGCCTCTGTGTAACTTCTGACCCTAAATCACTTCTTGCTATTAATTTCTCGCCAACAAGGCAACCGTTCCCCCTACCCATCTGCCTGTCCTTTCCATGGGGCACGTATCCTTGGAATCCTTAGTTGGGAATCCACTACCCAAAAGCCAGGTGGAGGCAGTTTCACTCATGCGGTTAGGGTCTGGACTCCGCTGTCTGAGAGTGTGGTGGAAGCAGGTTTAATGGAGTAGTTAGGATCTGGACTCCATTGTCTGACAGTGTGGTGGAGGCCAGTTTAATGAAGGTTTTCAAGAAGAAATCAGATTGCTGTCTGAAAAGGAATAATGTGCAGGGCAAAAGGAAGAAAGTGGGGGAGTGGCACAAAGTGATTGGCTTATTTGGTGAGCTCAAGCAGACTCAACATGTAAACGGCCTTTGACTGTAACAATCCAGTCATGCTGTGATAATATTAGTGAGGTTAGTGTAGTTGTGGAAACGGACAAGGAATATTAAAAGATGAAGATATTGATGTAGTGGAGGGCTAATTTCATTCAAAAGGTATCTAAGCCAGGTTTGTTATAATCAAAGATTAAAAGGTAGAGCAATAAATATGCAATAAGAAGGCTTCAAATTGGAAATGATTTAGGTACAAATTAAATACATCTAAGAGGGGTAAAGGAAGCAAATCAAAAGCTACAGTACGCTGGAGGACTCAAGACAAAGAGATTAATATGCAACAGGAAGAGGAGGAGGAGACAGAAAGGACTGCAGATACTGGAAGCTAGAGCCAATAAATATGGAGCTGGAAAAGCACAGCCGGTCAGACAGTATCCAAGGAGCAGTAAAGTCAACGTTTCAGGTTGGAACCCTTCTTCAGGGGAGGGGAATGGAAGCCCAGAAATAAATAGAGGGAGAGGGTGGGGGTGGGGCTGGGCAGGGGCAAGGGTAGGTGAGATGGAGATGGGTGAATTGTGGTTGGTCTGTGGGAAGGGTGGAGTGGATAGCTGAGTTGGAAGATGGCAGGTTGGGGGTGGAGAGATTTTGAAGCTGGTGAAGTCAATAATCAGGCCATTAGGCTGTAAGCTCCCAAGGTGAAATACGGGATGTTGTTCCTGCAATTTGCATTTGGCCTCACTCTGACAGTGGAGGAGGCCAAGGATGGTCATGTCACCAGGGGAGTGGGAAGGGGAGTTAAAGTGGATGGCGACCGGAAGATCAGGTTGGTTGGTGTGTGCAGAGCGCAGGTGCTTCACAAACCGGTCCCCGAGTCTGCATTTGGTCTCCCTGATATCGAGGAGACCACATTGGGAGCAATGGATACAGTAGAGGGAGTTTAATAATATATGGGAGTTGAAAAATTATACATCCGGAATGATTGAATTTCAAGAAAACTGGAAATGGAAAGCAAGAGGCTAAGAAGAATGTATGACACAAGATTAGCAGAGAACAGAAGCAAACTTTAAACTCTTTCCTGAACATAAGTCTTGTCAAAGAAAGGGTGTATCTTCTTTTGGAGGCGGAGAGAATGGTCGAGGACTGGATGAATATTTTGCATCTGTCTCTGCAACATCACAGTGCAGGAGTTGGAAAGGGGTGAAGAAATTTGATTTGATAAAAGTAGAGGAGGTATTTAAATGGGTTGGCAGCAGTTCAAAGTAGAAAAGTCACCCAACCCAAATGGATCCATCCTCAGTTACTGGGAAGAGTAAGGTTCGAGCAACTATCTTTCAATCCTTCTTGAAAACTGAAGTCATGCCAGAGAACTGCCGGATTGCAAATGTCGTTTAACAAAGGGGATATAGAATAGAACTGGCAACTTCAGGTAAATCATCTTAAAGCCCGTGGTAGATAAATGACTAGAGACCAGAATCTGGACAAAATTAATTTTTGCTTTGAAAAATATACATTAATAAATAACAGCCAGCCATTTTATACACAGATTTTCAGAAGTGTTTGACAAAGTATTGAGTAATAGACTCATCAGCAAAATTGAAGCCCATGGGATTAAAGAGGAAATGACAGTGTGGATGCACATTTGGCTAGGGGACAGAAAGCTGAGAAATAATACTGAACTCATGATTTCAGACATATACAATTTTGTTCCCCAGGGGCCAATATTAGAGACACGGCTCCTTTTGATCTTTTTTAGTGAGCTGGACTTGGATATACAGAACCTTAACTGTAAAGTTTTCAGATGACTCAACACTCATAAATGCAGTAAACAAAGAGGTGGGTGGAAAACTTCAGGAGGACGTTGTGAGACCCTTGTGTAGGGCCCCAGCGCAACTTTGGGTCACTTCATCTGAAGGAGGAGATTCTGGCTAGCTAGGGGTGCAACAAAGGTTTACCAGACTTTGTCCTGGGATGACAGGATTCATGTATGAAGACAGATGGATTGGTTAGGATTATGTTCATTGGAGTTTAGAATAATGAGGTGGGACCGCATAGAAACCTATAAAAAGTGCAGGAAGGGGAGTCCGGAGTCCAGAACCAGGGGTCACAGTCTACAGATATACAGTAAGCCATTTAGGACTGAGTTGAGGAGAAATTTCTTCACCCAGAGAATGGAAAGCCTGTGGAATTCTCTGCCACAGAAAGCAGTTGAGGCCAAAACATTGAATATTTTCAAGAAGCACATGGATGTAGTTCTTAAGGCTAAAGGGATCAAAGGGTATGTAGTAGGGAAAGTGAGAACAGGGGACAGAGTTGGATGATCGGCTGTGATCATATTAAATGGCAGAGCAGACTCAAAGGGCAAAATAGCCTACTCCTGCTCCTGTTTTCTGTGCTTCCATGTGTGAAGTAGACTACGTGTGGCTGGTGAAATTTACCATTCAGAAGTGTGACAATATGTATTTTGGAAGGAAGATTAAAGAGAGCCAATATATATTTAATGGTGCAATTTTAAACAGATGCAATGACAGAGAGACGTAGTTACGTATATACATTTTTGAAGGTGCCAGGACAAGTCGAGAAGTTAAAAAGCATGCAGCTTCCTTTGGTTTATACACGGAGGCAATGAGTATAAAAACAATAAATTGTGCTAAATGTTTTTTAAGACACTGGTTGGAAGCCTGTTGGAAGACTGTGTCCAATTTTGGGCACTGCACTTTACAAATGATGTCAAGTCCTTAAGAGAGTCCCTAGAATGGTACTGGAGAGAGGGATTTCAGAAATGCAGAGAGACAGGGATTGTGCTCATTACACTAGAGATATTTGAGGAAAGATTTAAATGACGCTTCCAAAATTATAGCAGTTTGTGTAGAGTAAATAAGCTGACACAGTTTCCAGTAGCAGAAGGATGGTGATTGGCAACAGAATCAAGGGAGATGAAAAGACAGCAATTACTGATCTGGAATGTACTGTCTAAAAGGTTAATAAAGCAGATTTGATAATAACTTTGAAAAGGGAACTGAAGAATATTTGAAAAGGAAATCGGCTATAGAATAGGGCAGCAGGATTAATTGGATGTCCACTTTGAGTTCTGTCAGATAAGGGTTTTATGACAGAAATGAATGAGCTAGTTTCATATTGCCCTCTTCAAGAGTGCTTTAGGGAACACAAATTCTCTCCCCGAAGTGTTCTCAAGCCATAATCCTTTGAGATTCTTCTGCTATCAACATTGAAAATTCACCAATTTCACCTTTAACTGTGGCTTGTAACCCCAGCCTGGAGCTGCTAAATGGGATTGGGCAGGGGTGACCCTGTTTCATGAAGTCTCAAATGACTCTGCTACTCCAATGAAAGGACTAAATAGCCTTCTTCTGTGTTGCACACATCTGTGATTTCCCAATTCTCAAACCAAGCAATTCAAAGACTTGCAAATTTGTGAATGCTGGGGGTAATTTGTCTTGCCGTGATCCCATTCCACTGGAACACAATTCAGAAAGATCAAAATCATTCAATCTATGATCCATACATTCAGCAGACAGAGAAGAACCTCATCCTGTCTGGGCTCCATATGACCCCAGGTGCCACAGGTGAAGCTACTGTCTGAATCACAGCCCCACGAGTCGTTTACAATAAGACCTCTTCAAATACACTGCAGTAGATTCTAGTTTCATTTGCGATTTTCTTGAGAACATTATGGCACCACAATAAGAGACAGAGAAAACAACAGACAGATTGCAAAGTGTCTAGTTTAACTCACCTGAGCAAAAGGAGTGACAATGAGATCCTCAGTATGTCTGAAAGAAAAACACATGATTTCACAGCATGGACCAACAGGTGGATTAAAAACCAAAACATCCCTACAGAGGACAGAGATTCAAGCCTGTATTTCTTGATAAAACTGGTCAAAAATTGGAAGTGCCACCCATGAAAACAACATTTCCAATTTTTATAAGAACATTGGAGTGGGACTAGGCAATTCAGACCTATGAGCCAGCTCCGCCATTTAACATGATCATGCCTGAACTTACCCTGGTCTCAATCCCACTCTCATGCCTGCCCCCCATAGCCCTTTATCCTGCTTTTCATCAGAAACATGTTTATTTCTTTCTTGAATCTGTTGATTAATTCTGCTTCTGCTACACTCTGGGGAAGGGAGTTCCACAGATTCACAACCCTCTGAGAGAAGTAGTTTCTCCTTATCTCAGTTTTGAACCTACCTCCTCTCACTCCAAATCTATGACCTCTTGTTCAAGACTGTCCCACATGGAGGAACATCTGTTCAATGTCCAAATTATCAATCTCCTTTAGCATTTCATATACCTCTATCAGATCACCCCCCCCACCCACTCTTCTGAACTCCAGCCAGTACAAGCCCAAGCTATTCAACCACCTTTCGTACAAAAGCCCTTTCATCGCTGGAATCAATCTGGTGAACCTCCCTCGAACTGCCTCCAGTGCCACCACATCCTTCCTCAAGTAAAGAGACCAAAACTGGACATAAAACTCCAGCTGTGGTCTCACCATGTTTTATATATTTGTAACAACACTACTTTTATAATCCAGTCCTTTTACAATAAATGCCAGGATTCCATTTGCCTTTCTTATTATATGCTGCACCTGCATACCCACTATCTGTGATTCATGCACAAGGACACCAAATCCCTCTGCACTGACACACTTTGAATCTGCTTCTCATTTAAATTATAATTTGCCCTTCTATTTTTCCAGTCAAAATGGACGACTGTGCACCTATCCACATTTAACTTCATCTGCCAGATTCTGGCTCATTCTCCTAGCCTATCAATATCCATCTGTAAACTCTTTATCACCTCATCACAGCCTGCTTTCCCACCTATTCTAGTATCTGCTGCAAATTTTGCTGTGTTAATAAATGTTGTTTTGTCCCTGCTTGCAGGTCATTTATAGGTTGTGAATAGTTTTGGTCTGAGAACTCCACCCTGCAGCACCCACTTGTTATAATTTGCCATGCAGAGAAGGGCCCATTTATTCTTAACCCTCTGCTTTTTGCCAGTTAGCCAGTCCTCTATCCAAGCTAATAGTCTACCCTTAACCCCTGGGATCCATCCTGTTGGATCAGTCTTTTATGCAGCACCTTGTAAAATGCCTTCTGGAAGTCTAGATATACCATATCCACCAGATCCCCACTATCCGTCTTGCTGGTTACATCCTCACAGAACTCCAGCAAGTTTGGCAAGCATGACTTGCCCTTCATGAAACCATGCTGACACTGGTAAATGACATTTCCCATTTTCATGTTGGGTTATGGATCAAGGTTTGCACATGCCTGGTTCACAGAGACAGCTGTTCATTTAAATTAGCAGTGTAGGCCTGGTAAAAGCAGATCAGAACTTTGTCCACTTCTTTGGAAACCGGGATACCTTTCAGATATTGTCCCTGACACCTTTGCAGGAAAGGTATGGTGCCATTTAGATTTTTAAAGTACACTTCATTGTTTGTTTAAAAAGAGAATAAACTCATTAACTGTCAAGTTAAATGGAACTATCAACAGACCTGTCAAACTGTCAAAACTCACAAGAAAGTCTATGAAAAACAGCTGTGAAAGGGAGCTATCAGACTGTCAAAGCATTTTCATGTTCTGCTCCCTAAATCTTTGAACAGTATATCTGCATGTTAAAACAAGCACTGTTTGCTATCACACTCAGTTGACATAAGCCCTAGGGTCTCCGTAATGGGAAAAATGAGAGCTGTTTTATAGTTTATACAATCTTTTTGGACACAGTGCCAGATCCTCGGGCCAGGACTTCTGTCCAGCCTCATACCACAACTGGCTTCTTCCTCTCTACTTTTGGGGCCCCCCGCCCCAACTTCAGATCTAGCCCACCCCCAGAAACTGAAAATCTGATGTCTGGGTAGTTATTTTTAAAAGCCAAAGTTCATTGAGTTGAGGATTGTGGTATGATCATTTGACTTGAGGGCAAAAACATAGGTCATGGGTTATCAACAGAACGAGAGTTGGACTGAGTTAGAAAGAGAGAGAGATAAAATTTGAGGACATTTGTCTGCAGCACCCTGGGATTTTCTACTTTGTTAAAGGTGTTACACAATCACAAGCTGTTACAGGCAAAGGGAGAGAAATAGTGTAAGATGAAGTAAGAGGGCATAGGGGAAGTGAATAAGACAGTAAGGGAGATAGATAAGATGAGGAAAGAGATGCAGAAAGAGTCAGAGAGCAATAAAGAGATTTACTTGTTGACACCAAAGTAAAGAGGCTTTACCCACAAGGACATATTCATGTCAATGGGCTCTTGCTCACTACAACACTGAAGGTGAGAGGGAGGAGTCTGATTTTAATGTTAATTTGTATTTCCTGCACTTCTTGTATCTGCTGTGTTCCTGTTCCCTGTCTCTCTGTGACTCTGTATCTGTTTATTCCATTTAGCTCCTATATCTGCTATATTCCTCTTCCCAGTCTCTATGTATCACCTGTATCTGCCCTGTTACCTGTGGCTCCTATATCTGCTATGGTCCCCTGCCCTGTCTGTCTCTGTATCTCCTGTATCTGTCTGATTCCAGTAGCTCCTACATCTGTGTTCATGTTCCCTGATTCTCTGTATCTGCCCTGTTCCTGTGTCTTCTGTGCTCCTTTTCCCTGTGACTCTCTGCATCACCTGCATCTTTCCTGTTTCCTGTAGTTCCTGCATCTGTGGTGCTCTCGCCAATACTACCTGACAATTTTGTGTTGAGTACCTGAGGTACTTCTGGGCCAGAACCCAATGTAAGCAAGCTCTGAGGCTTTCCTGGATTATCACAGAATGGAGAAGTCAATCAGGTTATACCCAGAAGTTACAAAGTGATAGGTAATAGTGTCTCGTTTTCCCTGTCTGTGCTCATTGCACGATGCTTAGAGGTCTGAAAACTGCCAGGTGTCACATATAGAGAAAGATACATTGCAGATGAGTGGAGGCCCTCATCAGTGTCAACAGCTCAAAGGTTTCAGTCAATATTTGCTTAGACCTGGGCTGCAGAAAACTGAGCAAATGATATCTTTATGTCAGGGAAGTAAAATCCTATAGCTCCATATAACCCAAAATTAAAAACCTACATATGGTGATATAGGATGTACATGTTTAGGAATCTCTTGAGTAGTGCAGACTCCTTGTCAGAACAGTGATCATATTATAAAGAGAGTGTGTTTGAACTGTGGATTGCCACAGGCAGCCTAATGGAGTGGAACACCTGTCTCTTGTAAAGAATAACAATTCTTATAGCACCTTTCACTAACTCAGGGTTTCCCAATTACATTTTCTAACTGATGAAACTTAGTCACATATCATGTGACAGCCAATCTGTACACAGCAAGATTCCACAAAAACAATGCAAGCAACTTAGTCCAATCCTCATTCTCATGAAATGGTTAGAATAAAACCAGGTTGGGAGGAGTTCTGTGTGAAAAGTTTCAATAACCAACAGGTTGGGTAAGTGCTATTTTCGATAATAGATGTGTCTGATACCAATGGGATAGGTAAAAGGTATATTTGATAAAGGGACAGGTTGAGTAATCAGCAGGTTAGATAAAGAAAATGTTCAATAATGAATGATTGAGTAACAGACAGATTGGATAATAGATGGGTTCCTTAAATTGTGGGCTCAGTAATGGTTGTTTTGAGAAATGGGTGAAATGGACCAGTGAGCTATTCCACCAGGATACAGCTTAAGCAGTGACACAAAGACTTTTATCTCAATGTATTAACTGAACACTTAGGTGAAAGTATAATTAAATCCCATCACTTTAAGGTCAGAAAGTATAATTGCATTAAATCTAAGCAAATAATTAATCTTGTTGAAAATGTTTTGAAAATTTGCAACCCTAAATAAGTAGTAACTTGTGTCAAACAATATCAGCGATAATAGGAACTGCAGATGCTGGAGAATCCGAGATAACAAGGTGTAGAGCTGGATGAACACAGCAGGCCAAGCAGCATCATAGGAGCAGGAAATCTTGACATTCCGGGCCTAGACCTTTTCAGTCTAGGCCCGAAATGTCAAGATTTCCTGCTCCTATGATGCTGCTTGGCCTGCTGTGTTCATCCAGCTCTACACCTTGTTGTGTCAAACAATGATCCTTTCCCATAATTTTGTTAATACTACTGCTGTGATGTGAGGGACACCAGGTTTAAGCAAGGCCTTTTGTATCACTGTGTTATATCAGCAGATCCTGCTTGCTGTTGTTTCTGGGTTTGACCCAATGTGATATCCAGCTGTTAACCTAGCCTAGTTCTCATAGCCACTAGGCCAGTTGTTGCTGTGGGGATGAACTCTCATTAGGCAAATAGTTGTTTTCGGCTTTGTCTTGAAAGAAGACCTTTTAATCTTTGATTATCTCCCCTTGTTTTAGTCTCTACATAAGAGGGAATATCTTCTGGGTATCCACCCTATTTTTCTAACCAAGCTGTTCAGAGACGTTATTACCCACCTCTGGGGCAGGTGGGACTTCAACCCAGGTCTCCCTGTCCAGGGGTGCCCTCAAGATCTTGTATGTTTCAATAAAGATCACCTCTCAGTCTTCAAAATTCCAATGAGTATAAACCTAACCTTTTGAACCTTTCTTCATAAGATAAGCCCTTTCATCCCAGGACTGAGTGAGTGAGCTTTCAGTGAACTGCTTCTAAAGCATTACTGAACAGACTAAAACTAAAATAAAACTGTCCTCTAGACATAGCTCCTGCAAAGCCTTGTACCACTGTGGTACAACATCCTCATTTTATATTACATTCCTCTTGCAAACACTCCCTTGTATCGCTGCACTAACATTATGTAATGTGAAGAAATTGGAGGAGGAAGATTTCAGCCTTCATGCGCAGAAACCCTTTTTCATTTTATATTATTGTTTCTCAGTCCATATAAAAAGCTATTGGAATTTGCGAAGAGATGTCAAATTCAATGGAGCTTCAGGGTATCTCTGCCAAGGGCTTAGGCACTTAAAGCTGAGAAAGGAAGCTATAATTAAAACGTGACGCATTTATATGAGCAAATCCCAGTCTGAATCTAGACATATGCATATATGATGGAAAATGTTGACATTAAAAGTTGTGTAAGATATATAAGCAGGAAGTAAATTTCTACGGACAGGAAGAGTGCACTGCTATGAAGTTCTCTTGTATAAAAGACATCAATAGACAACCAATATAACAAATAATAAAGCTGTACTCACGCTTCACTTGTCACGGAGGAATTTCGGGACATTGTTTTGGGTGACATATCGTAGTCGCTGTCAGACCGATAAAGAAACGACTCCCGACGCTGGCTCTGAGGGAATGTTGGATGTAGCACCAGTCCTGGACTCGCCTGCGAGTCCAGTGGACTCCGACCTGGAGATGGACCATTCTCAACATCAAAACTGCAAAAAGACAATTTTGTTTTTCATTATTTTGCATGTCCAAATGAATACTTCCTAAAATTGTTGATGGAACATTTGGAAATTTAACAAAAATCTTTTTCAATTAATTGCTATCTTCCTCTCCTGAAGATGCCGACTCTCGCTGGGATACAGCTCCCCATCTCCTGAAGATGCCGACTCTCGCTGGGATACAGCTCCCCATCTCCTGAAGCTGGTGACACTTGGTGAGGTACAGTTCAATGAACCCAAGGTGCACCTCATTTCCATTTTAAATATCTGAATATTAAATGTTGACAAATTATCAGATTATAGAGGATATCACAGCTAAATCTAAGCTTACCCTCATGTCATATCCATCCTGGACTCTGTAACACACACTGAATACTGTAAATCATATTTCACAATTTAACTGTGATATTTCTGAATCTGGTTTATATCTAGACAGAAAATGAATAGTCTTTGAGTTTAACGGATCCTTTAGACCCATCACTAATCGCAGGCTAAATCTTTTGGTATTTTGAACAGCATCTGTGCTCTCAAAGTGTTGGAGAAGAGAGATCCCATACTTTAGGTATGTGTTGTTTAGTAGAAACTGCTTTTAGCTCGCATGGTAGAGCTACAGTCTTTGTCAAGCAACTTTTTAAATCCTCAAACTTGCCTCCATCATTCCCTCCGGAGATGAAGACCTGAGTAGATAACTCCACTGGTGTTGACAGCCTCTACTACATTATCCCAATAAAGCAAACCCTGAGATATTTCGGTAGGCCAAGCAGCATCAGAGGAGCAGGAAGGCTGACATTTTGGGCCTGGACCCTTCTTCAGAAATTCTGCTTGGCCTGCTGTGTTCATCCAGCTCTACACCTGTTATCTCAGATTCTCCAGCATCTGCAGTTCCTACTATCCCTCAGATATTTCACTTTGCAAGAATTATGCATTATAGACCAGGATCCAAACATAGGATTTATTTGTAAAGGTTACTAAATCTTGGTTTTAATTATACCAAGGAGGCATCAAACCACTCCCCTTCATCCAACTCCCACTCTACTCCATCCAACCCCTTAGTTACACCTAAACCCACACTGTCGTGCAGCCATGTCCAGTTCATTTATCCAATCTTCTGACCCTTCATTCACATCCACTCTGCTAACCCTCTTCTGACTTACTCTTACTTGGCAGTAGATGGTAACTGTAGAAGTTGACATTGAGAGAGAGGAATTGTCCTTCACTCAATGCTTGGTGGACCTGTTCATTTGAGGGACATTCTGTCTCCGGCTGAATTCCACTGTGGGGTTGCCAAACTGAAGCAGTCTGATGGCTGGCTGCAGGGGTCACAACTCAAACCTGACCACTCCAACACTTCGGAGACTGGGTGAGGGAAATCTAAGAGATAAATGTGGCTTTGATAGAATAGAGGGCATGAACATTGAGTACTGGAGACAGTACAGCTTTAAAAATACAAGGTGGGTTGTAAAGTCACTGCAGTCCCACTCGCTGATCAGAGACAAATGACTGGTGGTATACCTCAGGTTAGAGGGCAAGGTCAAGAAAGCAGGGCTTTCATGATAACCTCAGCCGGTATGGGCATTGAACCCACTCTATTGGTCTCACTCCACATTTATAAACCAGAAAAAGTTATATTGAAGTGCAGACAGAGTGTGTCTGATGATAATATCATGGGCTGTATCAAATGGGGTTCAATAGAAAAAACTAAATCTCTAAGTGCACATATCACCACAAACTCTTCACTTCAAATTTTGTCATTACCAACCTCAGATCTTCTTACATTTTAACCTTATCCCTCAATTTGCTGGTTGTTCTCTAATTATACATCCTATTCTCTAGGAGGTGCACCCAGCCTTACACCCCCATTCCAAATAATCTGATTAAATACCATGCTTATGCACTCTTCATCCACTCTGATTGTGTAAGGCAGAATCCCCTGCTCGACGCACTCTCCCGTCTAATTTCCACATTCTTCTGTTACTTCTACAGGTCCAGGCAAGGTCATAACTTCATTTTTAATTTTCATTCCACCACTTTTTATTTTACTCCTTTCTTTCCTTCCTCATGGTTTGCACCAAAATAAAGCATTTTGTGCATCATAACACAAGGGGAGGCGATGGCCTAGTGGTATTATTGCCGGACTGTTAATCCAGAGACTCAGATAACGTTCTGGGGACCCGGTTTCAAATCCAACCCCAGCAGATGGTAGAAATTTGAATTCAATAAAATACCTGGAATTAAGAATCTAATGATAACCATTAATCCATTGTCGATTGTTGGGAAAAACCCATCTGGCTCACTAACATCCTTTAGGGATGGAAACTGCCATCCTTACCTGGTCTGGCCTACATGTTACTCCAGACCCACAGCAATGTAGCTGATTCTTAACATCCCTCTGGGCAATTAGGTATGGGCAATAAATGTCGCCTAGCTAGCAACACCCTCATCCCGTGAATGAATGAAAGTGAATAAAGGAGACACTCCTCTGTACACAGGGCAGAGTATTGTACACTGATACACAAATGGTGGACAAAAGCTGCATATTGATCAGGAGTTGAATGACAATCAGGAATAGGATATTGATCAGAGATGTGAGATCAACCAGGATTTGGTGAAATGTTATATTTTGATCGGGAGCAGACTGTTGACCAGGAGTTTTAGACCGATCAGAAGGTGGTTATTGATCAGTAGCAGAATATTAATCAGGAACAGACTATTAATCAAGGGCAGAATATTGGCAAGAAGCAGAATGTTGGTATTACACTTTCTTTAAAAGTGTGAACAAATCAGTCAAGAAAATTAATCTGATTAAAAACCAAAATCTGTAGAATAACAATAGATGGGAAAGAATGGGATAACAGAAGTAACAGCTGAGTGAGCACTGTAATCAATGAGGAGAGATACTCAGCCAGGTCTCTTAAACCTCACAGCCATGCCAGCTGTACAGGCCACACATCCAAATGGAGACAAGTGGGTATGAGTACCTCCCAGTACCAACAAAAACTAGAGAACTTACTGCACTGTCAGGGTGCTGTGCACTCGGTGCTGTGGTCACTAACAATGCACAGTTTTTGGGTGCAGGGAGGATGGTTAGTTCAGTTGGCTAGTTTACGACACAGAGTAAAGTCAACAGCATGGGTTCAATTCCCACACTGAAGGACTGTCCTTTTCAATCTCTCCCTTCACTTGAGGCATGGTCACTCTCAGTTTAAACTGTTGCCAGTTACCTCGCTCCAACGTTTAAGCTGGCACCATTTTTAAGAATGTCAAACAGAGAAGCAACCAAAGCATTGCTAAAGTGTAGCCACACTGACAGAGCCTGATATCAGCATCACATATATAATTGATGCCCCTGTTACTGGTGGCTGCATCCTCCTTGCTCTATATTCTAGTCTCCTGTCAGTAATCTCACAGAGATGGAGGTGATATTAGATTGCCTGAGGTTCCTGAATGGAGTTAATGTTTGCCCACTGTAGCCCCACAATGGAGTTGATGTTTGAGTCCCTGTAGCCCCACGGGGGAGTTGATGTTTGAGTCCCTGTAGCCCCACGGGGGAGCTGAAGCTTGTTTCAAGTTCCCACCACCCTCTTCTGCCCTCAATCACTGTTTAACGTCCTGTAAACAGAGAAGGACTACAAACCTAAGAGTCCTTGTGAATCGTTGTTTCTTGATGTCTTCCTCACTGAAGGAGAAATGCATAACACCGTCCAATAACAAGTGAAGTCAGACCCTCGGCTACATCTGAGAGGCGCGTGTAAAGATGCCTAATGTCAGCTATCGCCAAGACAACTTGCACCGAACAACTTCCCCAGCACTTACTCACTTCTCTCTCTGTCCCGAGGTATCAGAGGTAGCGTGGCTGCTTATAAAACCCGACACAGAGACTCAGCTTTGGACTGAACCAAGCTACATTTCATTAAAAAGCTATCTGTTTTATAGGATCCACTTACTGATTAACAGTAGATGATGTTCCCACAGAGGAACACCAACATAAGCAACAAATTTGGAAATTTGCAACAAATTCTGATATCTGGCAGGAAGAAAAGCATCTTTATCCATTCTCCAGATGGTTCTGGGCAAATGTACTGATCCCCACAGAGCTGGCCATTCCCAGAGTAAGCCCCTGGTCTGAGCTGACTTGGCTGATGCTTGAGAGATCACTGTTGCTAACCCTCCAGACCTGGAGAGCTCCTGCTCCTCATGGAAAGTAAATGTGTGAGGGTACTGGTTAAGGGTAGGATTGGGTTTGGAGCCTGAAGTTTCTAATGCTGCATGGAAACCATGCAATAGTGAGCAGAGCTGGGATTGCTCTGGGTTTAGTCACTCTTCCAGACTGACCAGAGTGTACATTTCCTCAGGTGTAGTAGGTATCTGCCACTGAAACCAAACACACAGAGTAAATGTATGGTGTGCGTGAGAAGCACTGACTGACAACAAAGACTCCATTTACTGCAAATATGATTATTCTGCCCACATTTGAACCAAGTGCAATTTAAATATTTTGTGAAATATTCGTAAAACATAAAACAAAACTTCTGTAAATCCTTTCTATGGAGTCTGTCCTCCCAAAATATGGTCCTAAACCTAATCTCAACACCGTGTCCCCAAATCCAGCTCTCATCCTATTCCTAACCCAAGCCATAAAAAAATCCTGCGCACATTCCAAAATCCTCCACCATTCTGGTTTAATTATACCATCCAGACATCCATGCTGGCACAACAAAAATTGAAGGGAACATTGCTGCTAGGATGAGATGAACAGGGTTGGAGGAGGTTCATTTCAGGCATAAATACTAGTGCAGACCTATTGTGTATAATGGCCTGTTCCAAATGTAATCAGTAACCCAATGGTTTGTAATGCACAGAATTCTTGGAAAAGTATTGTATCAGTGCAGCTCTGGCAGAAAATGTACTAATCTGAGCTAAATTATGTCATATGAAGGTCAATGTGAATGAGATTTTTAAAATAAAATTTTTGTGTCCCAGTAGGTCAGGGTGTAACTAATAATTGAATTGAGAGGGTCCAGGGTTTAGGCTTTGATCTCATTACCTGATTTCAAAGGGATCATGACATTTCTATTAGTAACAGTGCGAGGCTTAGTTTTTTTTTGTACATTTAGCAGTGCTATCAGTCAAAACTGAACATTTTTTCCCCATCACTAAATTACCTGCAGTATATTTTTTCATCTATTCATCACCATCAGTAAATCAGCCGCATTTCCAATTGCATATTTACATGCAAAGCCCATTACAGGCAATGCAAACCATCAAAAATGAGGGAAGTAAGGGTTAGTAGTTGGAGAAATTATCCAGTGAGACCTGCGTCTCATCTTCTATCTCAGCTCTGTCTGGACCTCACCTCCCCTCCCTCATTTCAATTTCTATCCAGGGAACTGCCCACATCCCTTTTCCGGGGTCCTCCCCTATTTCAGTCTCCACTCGGAGTTTCCACTGGTAAGTGAACATCAGAACAGAATGGGACTTTGTCGTGATGCCCACAGTGGTTGTTTGGTCTGCTCACACTTTTGGGCACATTACAATAAGCCAGTTAGGGAAGGTAATGGAAAGTGCCAGATTCACATGGATTTGTACACCAGCAAGACACAATTCCAGGAGGTTAATATACTGATAGAACTACAACGCATTGCTGTTCCAAGCAGACTGAGCAGCTCCCTGAGTAAAGGTACGACTCTGCCAAGTAATCCAGATAGAAACTGGCAGACCTGAGTGAATCCGAGTGACAGGCGAATAAATTGTGTCAGGAAACTTGTGAAGTGGATAGAAGAGTAAGAAGTGTGCAGAGAGGTCGAAATTCAATATTCAGCCTTGCGCTGATGAAAGTTCACAAGAGTGGTGATTTGATTAGGTTTCTGAATCTGTTTCGAGTTGTCCCTGCCAGATTTTTGCAGGGACCTAGTGAGCTGACGGCTCCAGTATTGTGAATCCTGACTCCGGCTCTTTGCGGTGGTCCAGGAGGGTGTGTGCTGTCTTAATGATGTCAGCCTGTCCTATCCCCCTGTACTGAGCTGTGACGACAGGACCATTCATTTCCAGCTCAGAGCTGGCGGCTAGCCAGCTACAGTTCGATCAGAATCTCACTTCTGATTGAGACACCATCCCTGTCACTCACTTTCCCTCATTACCCACGGTGCAGAAACCCATCAAGTCACATTAAAGGCTTTCTGTTTTAGGCGGAATGCACCATAAATGTGTAAACTACACACAAAATCGTGTCAGTTTTGCAAAGTTGCGTCTTTCATAGATTCAAACAGCGCAGAAAAGGCCATTCGGCCCATCGAGTCTGCACTGTCATAACTACCACGCAGCACTAATCCCAACTTCCTGCACATGTCCCATTATTTTTGAATGTCATGAAATTGGAGGTACTCATTCAAATATTTTTTAAAGGTTGTAAGGTTTCCAGCCTACACTACCTTCCCTGGCAGTGCATTCCAGATTCTCACTACCCGCTGAGTGAAAAAGTTTCTTTTCCCCAATGCCCTCTGAATCTCCTGTTCCTTACCCTAAAACTATGCTCTGTCATGACTGACCCCTCAAACTAGGGGAACAGCTGCTCCCTATTCATCCTGTCCATACCCTTCATTATCTTATACACCCCAATCATGTTCCAAACCCCCACCTCAGTCTTCTCTGCTCTAAAGAAAACAACCCAAGCCTATCTAATCTCTCTTTATAGCTCAATTTCTCCATCCCAGGTAACATCCTGGTGAACTCGACCATACATTCTCCAGTGCTATTACATCCTTCCTGTAGTGAGGTGACCAGAACTGCACACAGTACTCCAGCTGTGGCCTGACCAATGCTCTGTACAATGGCAGCATTACCTCCTTGCTCTTATACTCTATGCCATGACTTGATGAAAGTGTGTGTCCCATATGCCTTCTTAACTATCAGGGATCGGTGAATAATTACCCCAAGATCCTTCTGTTCCTCAGAGCTACCAAGTGTCCTGTATTCATGAAATACTCCCTCATCTTGTTTCTCCTTTTGAAGTGCAACACCTCACACCTGTCAGGGTTAAATACCATCTGCTACTGTGTCTGCCCATCTGACCAACCTATCCCCATCCTCCTGTAATCCTCAACCATCTTCTTTGCTATTAACCACTCCACCAGTCTTGGTGGCATCTGCAAATTTGCTAAACATTCCTCCCACATTTTCATCTGTATCATTTATGCATATAACAAACAATAAGAGACCCAGTACTGGTCCTTGAGGTACACTGCTGGACACCGACCTCCAGTCACTCAAATAGCCTTCTACCCGTACTCTTTGTGTCCTATTACTAAGCCAGTTTCTGATCCATCTTGCCAGGTTTCCCTCAATTCCATGTGCTTTAACCATCTCAATCAGTCTCCCACATGGGACCTCGTCAAAAGCTTTGGTAAAATCCATATAAACTACATGCACTGAACTTCCCTCAACCACACACTTGATCACATTTTTAAAAACAAAACTATGATCTCCTTCTAAGAAAGCTATGTTATCCCTAAATAACCCATGCCTGTCCAAATGAATATTAGTTTGCTCCTTCAGAATTTTCTCCAATAGTTTCCCTACCACTGACATGAGACTTATCGGTGTGTAACTTCCTCGTTCATCTCTACCACCCCTCTTAAAAAATGAAACCACATTTGCCATCCTCCAGCCCTCAGGCACTTCCCCTGTGGCCAGAGAGGAATTAAAAAGTTGTGTCAGAGCTCCTGCAATTTGTTGCCTGACCTCCCACAGCAGCCCGGGATACAATGCATCAGGGCCAGGGGATTTGTCTGTTTTTAAACCTGACCGAGCCTCCAATACTTCTATTTCGTATGTCAAACTGTGCAAATTCCTCACAGTCCCTTTTCCTGAATTCCATACCTATGTTCTCCTTTTCCAGAGTGAAGATCAAACAGGTGTATTTATTCAACACCCTTGGTCCCTATTCTTTCCCTGGTTAACCTCTTCCCTTTAATGTATTTGTAAAATACCTCCGGATTCTCCCTAATTCTGTTTGCGACTCCTTTTTCATGCCCCCTTTTTGGTCTCCTATATTATTACTTTCTAAAGTTCCCTTGTGCACTTCCTGTATCATTCTAGGGCTGCAGCTGATTTGCTTCCTTTGGACTTGCTAAAGACCCTACTCTTCTTCTGCATCCAGTCCTGAATTCTCCTAGACATCCAGGATTCTCTGAACTTATTGCTCCTACATTTCCCTCAAAAGGGTATATATTGGACCTGTACACTCCACAGATCCTTTTTGAACGTCCCCCCACCCCCGCCGCCATTGCTCTGCTGTAGACTTACCTGCAAGGAGCTGTTCCCTGCCTACTGCAGCCCTATTCTGCTTTATTCTAATGAAATCTGTCTTCTCCAAATCCAAATTCATCTTTTGCAGCCATCTTTTTCATTGCCCAGAACAAATTTGAACCGTATGATACAGTGGGCCTAAACAGTTTTTCCAGGTGAAGCAACATTTCACCTGTACCTCCTCAATATTGTGTATTGTATTTGCTGCACCCAATGTGGCCTACTCTATATTGGAGAAACCAAACACAGACTGGGTGACTGCTTTGCAGAACATTTCCAGTCTGTGCACAAGGAGGACCCTGACCTTCCCGTAGCCAGCCATTTGAACACCGCATCCTGCTCGCATACCCACATGTCTGTTCACAGCATGCTCCAGTGTTCCAGTGAATCACAGTGCAAACTGAAGGAACAACACCTCATCTTCAGACTAGGCACTTTACAGCCTTCTGGAATTAATATTGAGCTCAACATCTTTAAATTGTGAACATTTCTTCCATTTCTTTTAGCTTGTTATCATGTCCACCCCTCCCCCTATTCCACTTACTGTCCTTTCGAGTCTGGCAGGAGATGCACCATTGTTCTCCCATTTTCTCATTCCGATCACTTAATCTGAACTATTAATATCTTTTCTCCACCATCACCAACATCTTCAACCCCTCCCTCCTACAAGCCAAAGTCCCCACCTGCTTCAAGAAGACCACCATCATCCCCGTACCCAATAAAACACATGCATAGAACATAGAACATTACAACGCAGTACAGGCCCTTCGGCCTTCGGTGTTGCGCTGACCTGTGAAACCAATCTGAAGCCCATCTAACCTACACTATTCCATTATCATCCATATGTTTATCCAACGACCATTTAAATGCCCTTAAAGTTGGCGAGTCTACTACTGCTGCAGGCAAGGCATTCCACGCCCTTACTACTCTCTCAGTAAAGAATCTATCTCTGACATCTGTCCTATATCTATCACCCCTCAATTTAAAACTATGTCCCCTCGTGCTAGCCATCACCATCCGAGGAAAAAGGCTCTCACTGTCCACCCTATCTAATCCTCTGATCATCATGCAGTGTAACCAGTGTGCCTTAAAAGACTATCGCCCAGTGGATCTGACTTCAATCATCATGAAGTGCTTCAAGAAGCTGGTCATGGCCCACATCAGCTCCAGTCTCCCAATCTGCCTCAATCCCCTACAGTTTGCCTACCAACATAACGGGTCCACAGAGGATGCCATATCCCTAGACCTGCACTCATCCCTGGAATATCTGGACAACAAAGACACACACATGAGACTGCCGCTTGTTCACTACAGCTCTACCTTCAACACCATTATCCCCTCCAGACTGATCTCAAAACTGTTTGACCTTGGTCTCGGCTCCACCCTCTGAAACTGGATCCTCAGTTTTCTGACCCACAGACCCCAATCAGTGAGGACAGGTAACTGCTCCTCCTCCACAATAACACTCAACACTGGAGTCCCCCGAAGGATATGTCGTCAGCCCCCTTCTGTACTGCCTGTACACGTATGACTGTGTTCTCAAATTCCAAACAAATGCCATCTACATCTTTGCTGATGACACCACTGGAGTGGGACGAATATTTAACAATGACGAGTCAAAATACAGAAGGGAGATAGAGGGCTTGGTGACATGGAGCAATGAAAATAATCTGTCTGTCAACATCGGCAAAACTAAAGAACTGATCATTGACTTCAGAAAGAAAGGAGGAGAACACACATCTACATGAGAATTGAGGTTGTGAGAGTGGATAGCATCAAGTTCCTCAGGGTGATGATAACCAGCAACCTGTCCTGGACTTTCCACGTAAACGCGACAGTCAAGAAGGCACAAAATTGCCCCTTCTTCCTCAGGCAGCTTAGGAAATTTGGCATGTCCATAAGGTCCCTCACCAACTTCTACAGATGCACCATTGAAAGCATAGTGCCTGGGTGCATAACGGCCTGATATGGCAACTGCTCTGCCCAGGACCGTAAGAAACTACAGAAGGTGGTGTGCACAGCCCAGACCATCACAGAAGCCAACCTTCCATCCATGGACTCCACTTACATGGCCTGCTGCCGTGGAAAGGCAGCCAACATCATCAAAGACCCATCGTACCCCGGTAATGACCTCGTACAACCTCTTCCATCAGGCAGAAGGTACAGAAGCCTGGACACACGCAGCAGCAGGTTCAGGAACAGCTTCTTTCCGGCCGCTTTCAGACTGATGAATGGACTCTCTAGCCTCAAATAATGTAACCTGTACGCCTCTAAGTCTTTTTGATCTGTACACCCTTTGCTTGCTTTGCCTGTACCGCTCATAAACAAAGCTTTTCACTGAATTTTGGTAGACATGACAATAAATCAATCACCCTACAGCCACTACCCCCACACACCATCCTCCCAAACTATTGCAAAAGTCCTCCCCACACTTCACCAGCTCTAGTGAAGAGTTAGCCAGACGTGAAACTGTCTGACCTGTTGTGATCTCCGACTTGTTGTTTTCAGTGCAGATTCCTGCATCTGCAGTAATTTGTTCCCAATTTTAAATAGACCCTCCAAGACTAAGAAATCAGTGCAATTAATGTAATTCCATGCAGCAGTTACTGGGCCACTGTGACCAGTTACAGTGAGGTGGAAATGTTCCCAAATGACACGAAGTTTAAAGCATCCAGATCCTTCAGATCATGGAAACTCAATTTGTGCTGGATGTCATTTTCCTTTGAGATTCCCACTCTCTGCCAATTCTGGAATTGCGTTAAAAAGCGATTGCAAACGGACGGCAGATTCCGAAGCGCTCCAACAAAATCCTGCTTCTCAGCACGGCCGCTGATGTAAGCATCACAGAAATCTCACGAGACAGAAATGCATGTTGAACCACAGGAACAAGTGAAAACCTGGTCAAGGAGATAGGCGTCAAAGGGCACACTAAAGGTGCAGAGGTTTGGGATCAGAATTAATTTGGCAGCTAACAGTGGGATGATTAAAATCAGGGATGGGGATGAATTGGAGGAGTACAGAGAGGCCTGGAGGAGGTAAGGATGGGGAGGGACTCAAAATCAATGCTGAGCATTTTAATAAAGAGCCTGTGCTTTGTTGGGAACTTGTGTATGTGAGAACAGGGGAAGGTGACTTGGTGCCAGCAGCAGAATCTGGGGTGAACTGAAGCTTATCCAGGCAGGAAGGCCAGGGGAACACTGTAGTAATGTCACTACAGCTGAAGCAGCTTTGGAACCAGGTAAGGTTACAAAGGTGGCAAGGAGATGGAGAGGCAGGACATCTGAAATACAGGTTGGGGACAACTGAAACTCTGAAACTGCGCAAACAGTCTGGTTCACCCCGAGATAGTGACCAGGCACAGGAGGGGTGGGGATGAGATGGTGACCTGGGAGGGGTGGGGGAAGTGTGGATTAGACAGTGACCAGGGATTGGGAGAGAATGAGAGTGACCAGGTGGGCAGGGAGTGAGACCATGACCAGAGATGGGGTGGGGATGAGACAATGACCGGGGTGAGGGTGTGGGAGGACATTTGTGATAGCCGCCCGAGACAACAGCTTCTGGCCTCTCCATCTTTAATTGAGGAAATTCAACCAGGATTGGGTGAGGAGTTTCAACTTACAGGCAGTGGAGGGATCGAGAGAAGTAGTCACCAATTGAGCATTGGTTAGAATCCTTGAATACAGCCTTTTAAACCCACAACCACTTCTATCCAGAAGGACAAAGGGAGCAGATACCTGGGAAAACTATCACCTGCAAATCTCCCTGCAAGCCACTCACCATCCTGACTTGCTGCTGGGAAACACTGCCTGCAGACACCGAGCCAGTAATAATATCAGTGAGTCTCTAAGGCACTGCTTAAAAATCCAGATCTTTGACTAAGCCTTTGGACATTTAACCCCACGTCTTGTCAAATGACACAGTGCCATATTTTGGTTTACAATCTTCTGTGAAACTACTTGGTATCATTTGCTCTGTTGAAGGACCGGTATAAATAAACGTTCTTGTTATAGTGCAGGGCCAGTTGGCTACTCAGCAGTTTAACTGGAACGGGCTTAAGAGAGCAGCAGCTGTGTCCCATGGACAAGGTAAGCTTCAAGAGGGTGAGGAGTTGCAGGACAGGGTTAGACAGAGAGAGAAAGATGCAGGCAGGGGGAGGACATCTTGGAGGGAGATGAGTTAGGGTTTTCCCAATTCTTGCTACATATGGATAGACTAGGCTCAGGGTCTACGGTGGAGTCTCCATAGCTTGTACTGCCTCCATGAATAGTGAGTCCTTGGGCTGCGGGACGATAGTGGTGCTGCTCAGATCTATCCTGTCTGCGTTATTGTGCATGTGGAAAGCAAGAGAAACTAAGAAAGAAATGTTGTTACTTCTTCCTTTTCAGTTACTAAATTGTAACAGATACATCAGGTTGAGCAGTCACGTGGTCTGTACAGAGGTGAGTATCCAATATCCTGAACGGTCGTTCACAGATGGAGGGACGGTGATGTCTAATAAAGAAACAAGGACACCAGGAGAGTCCCGGCAGATAACTCTCACAGAAACAATGGGCAGTATTGGCAGCGAGTCTCAATCCACCCTTGGTGAGAGCTACCTCAATGAGAACAGCAAAGGGGAAGGATAAGAAACATCCTTTTATAAAGAGCTCACTCTTGAAATAGGTGTTTTTCTACACAGAGATGGCAGGATGTGGGGAGGGCTTTGGAGGAGGGGCTGATTTTCAGAGAAATGCGTCAGTGTGCAGAAAACTTGTATAACCTGACAGGGAAACTAAACTGAGTCCATCTGGCGCCACCACACACACACTCCCTCACAAACCTGACCCCCAACCCTCACAAACCTGACCCAACCCAAACACACACACACAC
>JAHRHZ010000194.1:1167304-1201913 GCA_024137785.1 Ginglymostoma cirratum | reverse complement strand
GTGGCGTCACTGTGTGTGAGGGTGTGAGAGTGGTGTCACTGTGTGTGAAGGTCTGACAGCGGGGTCACTGTGTGTTTGTGGGTCTGAGAGTGGGGTTACTGTGTATGAGGGTCTGAGAGTGGGGTTACTGTCTGTGTGTGTGGGTCTAAGAGTGTGGGTCACTGTGTGTGTGACGGTCTGAGAATGGGATCACTGTGTGTGTGAGGGTCTGAGAGTGGGGTCACTGTGTGTGGGAGTGTCTGAGAGTGGGGTCTGTGTGTGTGGGAGGCTCTGACAGTGGGGTCACTGTGTGTGAGGGTCTGAGAGTGGGGTCACTGTGTGTGAGGATCTGAGAGTGGGGTCACTGTGTGTGGGAGGCTCTGACAGTGGGGTCACTGTGTGTGGGAGGGTCTGAGAGTGGGGTCACTGTGTGTGAGGGTCTGAGTGTGGGGTCACTGTGTGTGAGGATCTGAGAGTGGGGTCACTGTGTGTGAGGGTGTGAGAGTGTGGTCACTATATGTGAAGGTCTGATGGCGGGGTCACTGTGTGTTTGTGGGTCTGAGAGTGGGGTCACTGTGTATGAGGGTCTGAGAGTGGGGTCACTGTGTGTGTGTGGGTCTGACAGTGTGGGTCACTGTGTGTGTGAGGATCTGAGAGTGGGGTTGCTGTGTGTGATGGTCTGAGAGCAGGGGTCACTGTGTGTGGGAGTGTCTGAGAGTGGGGTCACTGTGTGTGAGGGTCTGAGAGTGGTGTCACTGTGTGTGTGATGGCCTGAGAGTGGGGTCACTGTGTGTGAGGGTCTGACAGTGGGTAACTAATGCGAGCAATCCGTTTATAAAAGGTCACTTAACAAATGAGACAGAAATCCAGAAAATGAGAGTGTTAGAGAAACCATGGAGGAGTTAATCTTTTGAAAGACATTTTGGACACTGTGCACTGACCACGTGATAAGTGCTGAAACTGCCTGTCAGATAACATCAGTTACATTTCATGCTTCATCAACACAATCATATTAACAACACATTCACCATTTCAGCAAATTGACTCATTATTTAATAGGCCTTAATCAGCAAGGGAACCCTGCTGGATTACTGTATGACCTTCAGTCCCTGGCTCCTGTCAGAGAGTCAGTGACCATGGGATCCTGACTTGGTGAATGAGTGACCCCCTCGGTTTCTTCACTCATGGATAAACAATGGTGATCAAATCAGTTTTACCCTGCTGTGGTCAAATATCAAATATCATTCAGGGGAAGCATTCTATCGACATCCACCCTGTCACACCCTGTAAGAATTATTGTACGTTTCAATGATATCACCTCTCAATCTTTGTAACTCTAAAGGATATAGACCCAGTTTCTAAAATCTCTCCTCGTAAAATAATCCCACCATCCTGGGGTTTAATCTGTTGAACCTCCACAGCACTCCATCAACGATAAGTACATCCCTCTTTATATAACAAGACAGAAAGACAGGTTGCTGCTTGAAACTCTTACCTAGCGTGGCTACCAGAACGTTGCCTAAACTCACGAATACTCCTGTTCAGAAGCAATTTTCGAAAGAGCCGTGGTGAATTCCGTGGCGAACGTCGTGGAGACAAAGGCCCAGCTCCACATAGCCGTGGGCGGAACTGGTCCCAACCAGCTGTGTCCAAGGAATTTGGGAAAAAGGCATCATCCTCAAAGTCTCCTTGCGATGACATCTCCCCCAAAAGATTGGCCGGCCAGATTGGAGAGCATGGGGACTCCAACTGGGAGAAACGTGAAACAAAGTTGCCCTCCATTCAGCAAGTGATGATGAGCTGTCTCCACACGTGTGACTGGTTAGGCCCTGACACAGGATTACAAATCAAGAGAAGCAGGCACTGGGTGGAAAATGGCAAACTGTTCAGTATTAATGAATTTCAGTGATACTCTGCAGTTATGATTTCAGCGCAATCACTCCATGAATCATTTAATCCTTATAGCCTATTCAGTGTTGAAATTTATTTTAAAATGAAAAGCAGAACTTTCTTTGTCTAGGTATGGTACATGTTTTGAATTTTTGTTGGTTTTTCTCACGGTATTCCAGACATAAGTTATAAGAAAGTTCATGTATTAAACTCATGCCAACTTGTAATTATTGATTATTTTTAGACAAATGGGTAAAATCATCAGCTGGCTTGGGTATATATTTACACCCAGTTAGAAAACGTAGATTCCTTTGAATGACATCTAGCTTCCTTCACTCAGAGGTTCTGCAGAAATCAGTTCCAAAATTTCCACTGAAGCATCACTTGCCTGCACTGGGTTTCGGCTTAGCAAATCCCTTCATTTACTGCCTCCACTGAAGAGTCAGTAGATTAAATTGTCTCATTCATGAGTTGCTATCAACGCGAATGCCGTAGATTCAGGCTCGTCTTGCCGGGTGTCCTTCCCGATTAGTACACATTGCTGTACACTCTCCCCTTCTGTTTGTTTGTCACAAGATTCTCAAATACAACAATGAGACACACCCTTAAATGCTTTGTCACTGCCTACTGTACAGTGTTGACTGGCTTGCTGAGAATTGGAGTTTCCACACCCCCATACTGTCCTGTAAGGAGACTTAACCTGCCCTCCCTTCATGCTCTGTGAACCAACTGCTCTCTACAAGTCCCACCAGGAAGTTCAACTTCCCCTTTACGTCAGTTACATTTCAAGTTAAGCGGTCACTGGAATTCACTGAAAGCCCAAACTTGGTTGTACATGCGGTGCCTCCTGTCTGAGTGGCTCCACAGCTAACACTAAATAACCACATTGCTCAAAGCACTTCACAAATAAAACTGAAATGTTTTGGTGAACAAGCAAAGATTTGAGGAAAACATTAACTAGTTGAGTTTCTGTGTAATCTGATCAGCTACAATTTAACCCTTGGTGTCTCACCTTCCCTTGCAGGTTTGTATAAGTTTATTTGGCATTTCAAACTTACCTCAGTGAGTTTTCTGATTGAACTGAACCAGATTGGGAATCCTCTGGAAGTGAGTGGAACCCATTGTTTTATTTCTGATTATGCTAAGCCTTCAATATCTCTGTGCAAGAGTTCCTATTAATCTGTGGCAGCGTAGCTCAAGCAGAAAAACTGCAAGTCAAGGACATAGTGTCTGTGAGTTGTTTACAATGCTGTGTGATAGGGCATTCTTTCACACTGGAAGGAATCCAGCACCTGATCTCCCACATCCTTCTCATTGCTAGTGACCTGGGTAGCACTGATCTCCCGCACGTTCTAACGATTCCACCCAATCTAAAACCTTAAATAGCAAGTTGCTTTAAAACAGGCTCGTACCCAAACAGCAAGCTGCAGCACTATTTCAAATGGTCTAATCTTCATTTGCTTTGAGGCCGTTTGGGGTGGCAGTATTCCGAGAGATGGAATTAGGAACATGATATGAGAAATATCTTGGTTGAAGTGAGATATTGGAATGAATTGCTGAACAACTCTGCCAATATCGTGGTTACTTCCGTGCAGCTCATTTGTCAGTGATTGTGAGTGTCTGCAATGTCTAAAACTTGATTCTCAGGCCTTGTTATTTTCAGGAAACCTCTCCTAGATATTTCCAATCAACCTATTCAGAGATGTTATTACACAAGCTGAAACTTGAACCGGGGTATCCTGGCTTGGAGATAAGGACACTACCACCACAACACAGAAGGCCCAGAAACCTCTCTAATATATTTTAAATCAAGATATGCAGACATTTTATGATGTACCTCTGGAATAGGTGGGACTTGAACCCAGGCTTCCTAACCCAGAGATAGGGACACTATGACTGCGCCACAAGAGGACCCAAAAATCTTTCTTATTTAGTAATTGGATAGTGCTCTCACCTTGCGCACTGGATTGATGGGCAATTAAAATTGTATCTTCTAGGAAGGCTGCAGAGGTTAGTGAGCAGTTCCTCAGAGAACATTCACAGGTACTAATGTGATCATTATTCAACATTAATTGGACAGTCGCCCTCAAAACACAGAAGGGTTTCATGATGCACAGGAGCGTTCCGGTGCTCTTCTGAAGATGGTTATTGATGGGACTTTGTTGGTGGGTTTCTATAAACAGTTGCTGCAAGAAATGCCTGACACGAACAGTAGGTGCAAGGAGAAAAAAGTTCCTTCGCTGGTCCACCACAGCTTAATGAGGAGAAAGCACATGACTAATGTAAAACAAAAACAGATACAGAGCAGCTCCCTCCTTGGCTGACATAATCCTAAACCACCCTTTCCAGCACACATCACGACACAATTGCTACATGTTTCCAGTTTTTCCTTTTTCGGTTGAAATAAAATTGAATTTGCAGCCTTCAGCAACATTATTGAAGTAAATAAGCAGCTTGATTTCCTCCGGTTTGCTGCATTTTATTTACAGAGTTCCTGGGCTCCTAGCCAGTAGCAGTCTGTTACACATTGCCACACAAGGAAATTTCATTCCTCAAACAATCCAACTTACTGCTTGGCATTTCTGGGCTGACATTAATCGTCTTCTAAATTAGACAAATCACAACAGCAGCAACTTTATTTATGCAGGGCATTCAACATTGAAAATTGTCCCAAGATTTTTCACATGAGCTTTATCAAACAATGCTTGATACTCAACAATAAGGACAGGTAACCAAAGGTTGGATCAGAAGAAGGACAAAGAGATAGGGATGTGCAAAGATTTAGGCAGGGAGTGTAAATGGAACTTAGGGTCTTGGCAGCTGAAGACATGAGGGGGTGAAAAAAATAGTGTATGTGCAGGAGGTCAGAGTTGAAGGAGCTCTTGGAAAAAATGATTGAAAACAAAAGATGAAAACTTTAAACTTGAGGTATTGTAGTCACCCACTTTTCTGCATTAATGGATTATGTGAAAAATTAGAAGATATCCTAAGGTTTGGGGGACAGGAGGACTTGTTTCGTAGTGATTACTAATGCATTCCTCTTGTCACAGTCATAACAATATAAACAGAACCAGGATCACTAATATTGGTCTGTGAGAACAGCTCGAGTGGCTGGGAGCTGATGAACAACGATATAACTATACAATTAAAAGTACATAAGAACATAAGAACTAGGAGAAGGAGTAGGCCATCTGGCCCCTCGAGCCTGCCCCGCCATTTAATAAGATCATGGCTGATCTTTTTGAGACTCAGCACCACTTACCCGCCCACTCACCATAACCTTTAATTCCTTTACTATTCAAAAATTTATCTAGCCTTGCCTTAAAAACATTCAGTGAGGTAGCTTCAACCGCTTCACAGGGCAGGGAATTCCACAGATTCACAACCCTTTGGGTGAAGAAGTTCCTCCTGACCTCAGTTCTACATCTGTTTCCCTTTATTTTGAGGCGATGCCCTCTAGTCCTAGTTTCACCTGCTAGTGGAAACAACCTCCCTGCCTCCACCTTATCTATTCCCTTCATAATCTTATATGTTTCAATAAGATCTCCCCTCATTCTTCTGAATTCCAATGAGTTATAATCCCAGTCTACTCAGTCTCCCCTCATAATCCAACCCTCTCAACTCTGGAATCAACCGAGTGAATGTCCTCTGCACCCCCTCCAGTGCTAGTATATCCCTTCTCAAGTAAGGAGATCAAAACTGCACACAGTACTCCAGGTGTGGCCTCATCAGGACTCTATACAGCTGCAGCATAGCCTCCCTGTTTTTAAACTCCATCCCTCTAGCAATGGCAGAAAAAATTCCATTTGCCTCTTTAATTACCTGCTGCACCTGCAATCCTACTTTTAGCGATTCATGCACAAGGACCTCTGCAAGGGACCCAAGTCCCTCTGCACAGCAGCGTGCTGCAATTTTTTACCATTTAAAACATAGTCCATTTTGCTGCTTTTTCTACCAAAATGGATGACCTCACACTTATCAACATTGTACTCCATCTGCCAGATCTTTGCCCACTGACTTAGACTATCTATATCCCTCTGCAGACTTTCAGTGTCTTCTGCACACTTTGCTCTACCACTCATCTTAGTGTCATCTGCAGATTTTGACACACCACACTTAGTCCCCAACTCCAAATCATCAATGAAAATTATAAACAATTGCCGTCCCAACACTGATCCCTGAGGCACACCACTAGCCACTGACCGCCAACCAGAAAACACCCATTTACCCTTACTCTTTGTTTTCTACTAGTCAACCAATCCTCTATCCATGCCAATACATTACCTTTAATACCATGCAACTTTATCTTGTATAGCAGCTTTTGGTGTGGCACCTTGTCAAATGCCTTCTGAAAATCCAGATACGCCACATCCACAGGTTCCCCATTGTCCACCATGCAAGTAATGTCCTCAAAGAATTCTACCAAATTAGTTAAAAGTAGGACCTTGGGTAGCATTGTAGAATAGAGAGACCAACAAGGCATTTAGCACATTTGCCTTTATTGCTCAGACCTTTGAGTATAGGAATGTTATGTCGAGGTTGTACAGGCCATTGGTGAGGCCCTTTCTGGAGTACTGTGTCCAGTTTTGGTTGCCCTGTTATAGGAAGGATAATATTAAGCTGGAGAGGGTTCAGAGGAGATTACCAGGACATTGCTGGGAATGGAGGATTTGAGTTTTTTTCACTGGAGCATAGGAGGTTGAGGGGTGACCTTATAGCGGTTTATAAAATAATGTAGGGTATAGATAAGGTGAATGACAGGCGCCTTTTCCATACAGATTTCAAGACTAGTGGGCATATGTTTAAGGTGAGAGGACAAAGATTTAAAAAAGCCATGACGGGCAACTTTCTTTACAAAGGAAGTGGTTTGTGTATTTGTAATGAACTTCCAGAGGAAGTGGTGGATGTGGGTACAGTTACAACATTTAAAAGACATTTGGATAAGTACATGAATGAGAAATGTTTGGAGGGATTTGGGCCAAAGGCAGGTAGGTGGGACTAGTTAAGTTTGGGATTATGTTCGGCATGGACTGGTTGGACTGAAGAGTCTGTTTCTGTGTTGTACGATTCTATGACCTGGTGCATAGTTTGCAGTCTGGTTGCATCTTGTGAATTTCCCACAACATTGTGAACTTCATGTGTTCCAGTTGAAGTTGTCAACATGCATTTCATGATGAAAAACATCCCAGTTTCAAACTCAGCAAGGCGTTACAAAGAACAAGAATGCTGGAATGGACTGACATATCTCTGGACATTAAAAACAAAACAAAACTGAAGTCTGAGGTGCTCACGTTGCTGAGTATGCATACATGCATGATGACGCATATACGGTAATAAATCAATAGGCTAGTGCAATTTTATCCTGCAGTGCCTTCAGGAGCTAAGCACAAGATTAGGTAGGGAAGAGACCCTGAACAGCCTGGATATACAACCATCTGAGGCATAGGGGTAAATTCTTTTCTCTGGGTAGTTAGGTAAAGCCTTTCCTTAATTCTACCTTTGTGATGCCTCCAGCCCTCAGTGCCACCAAGCACCTCTGTTCCTGAAACTCCCACCTCCACTGCATTACCCTCTCTCATTGCTTGATCTTCAAAACTACAACCTCCCACTGTCTGGTCCCAATACGAAATTATCTTTTATTTAAGCAACAGCTCAGGCAAACAGATGGTGTGATTTCCCCATCAGCAAAGCCAGTCCTCTTCCAGGTCACTTAGATATAGAAAAAGCTGTGGATATTGGTTTGAGTGGAAAGGTATAAAGAAAGCTGCAGTTACGCAGCACTTTTCACAACCTGAAAATGTTCCAATATGTTTTAACAGCCAGTGAACTACAGGCAGACATTAGGACCTGTAACACATCAGCTGTTTGAGAACAGACATCATCAGTAGTTGTTAACCACTGCATACAGAAGACTCCTTGATAGAAATTTAATGACTGGTAACAGATCAAAATATTTAGGAAGTGAGGCAGTTTGATCAGGGAGTTAGCGTAAAGTTGTGAGACTAATAGCGACAGCTGGTGCCTTGTTGTATTGGCACTCAGTGAGAGCCACTACTCAAACTTTGTGCCATCAGGTTGTAGACAGTATTGTAAAGGTGATAAAGTGATTGCTAATAACCTGCTAACTGCAACGGCTGAGGGCTTTTCCCATTCACCACAGTCATTATGTTCCACATCAGAGGAACATCAAAACATGACTGCCCAGAAGTGACCAATATCGTAGTAGTGGCTGCAGTCTAGGTAGGTGAGACACTGTAAAATTGCTGGGTTAATTACAAAGACTCTAAAGGATCACAATGGCATGAACTCTGCTTGTGACCTTGCCAGTAATCGCCACATGTAAATTAGGAGCAGAAGTACCTGATCGAACCTCCAAGCCTGCCCCACCTTTCCGTAGGATCATGACTGATCCGATCACATTCCAGAAAGAAGAAAAGACATGTAAACAGTAGGAAAGTAGATAATAATTCTTATACACACATTCCTTGCAGAATTTTAAACCCCTGCAGAATATGCGCCCTTTCGTGCAGTATATTCATCCTGCCCCTGTAGTGTATACACTGTCCCCACCCTCACTAGGTGAATTAACTCTTTAGCAGTTGAAGAGTTTCACATTTGTCGTACTTGTGTGCTGCTACACTGCATCCGAATGGATCATTCCTCTCTGTAGCTACTGTCACACTCCCTCTCCGTGCTCTGATGGAGCACAGTTATGGCAATGTGGGGTATACCTACAGCACTCAGACTGCAGTGGTTCAAGAAGGCAGCTTACCATCACCTTCTCAAGGGCAATTAGGGAAGGGCAATTATGGAGGGGCAATAAATGCTGGCCTAGCCAATGATGCTCAAATTCCATGAGTGAATAAATAAACGTTTCTCACTTACAATGTCACTGCTTCACTCCCAAGCTTTGAGCCTGTTTACTAAGTCTGACCTCTTCACTGCTTTTCTCATACTATGCTTCTCACGATGCATCTTCCATTTCATATCTTTGCTTCCACTGTATAATATTAAGATCAATCCTCCCTGTGTACAGTGATTGCTTTGCCAACATTTCACCACAACATCCCTGTTCTGGCATTTTCCTGACACAGTTGGTGATCCATGAGCTGAGAGTTTCATGTTCCACTAGCTCTTTGCTTTGAGTTAGAAACTCCTGAGTGAACATTTGTCAGCTCAGAATTGGCTCCAACTGCAAGGCATCTCAATCATATCTAAGATTAGAAGGAGTCATTTCACCATCTCTGTTGTCAGCCTGTTGCCTTTGCTCTCTGCTCTGTGGCCCAGGCAAATAGAGGTCAGTCAAAAATGAAGGTAACCCCACAATACATATAATTCCATACACATGGCATGCAACCATGGATGAAAAGAATGAAGGACCAGCACTGTTCCAGATTCCATTGTAGCCAAACAACAGAAACCGAGTGACAAGCAAAGAAATAGTGAGAAACAGAGAGAGGAAATGAGAACAACAGATGGAGAGAAATTAGACAGAGCCAGCAGAATAAACTTTCTGGAAGAACTGAGCTTCTCTGAGGCAAAAGTTTCAAAACGTGTGCAGATGGAAGTGATATATTTTGAAATCCTGTGTAAGGCCTTGCCAGGTTCTCGGGGGTACAGAAGGTTATGGACAACTGAAAGTTGTAAATCCAGTGAAGATCTTGGTGAAAAACAGCCACAGGACTAGGCTCACCAGCACCAGATGTTGTGGCACAGGCTGGGCGTAGCTCTTTGCAGGAGTCAACTCAATGTCAGTCTCCTTGATTGGTGCTAAATGGATCATCTCCTTCCCTCCAGCTCTCCCATGGAACAAGATGGAGCCTGGAGCACGAGAAAATGACTTCCTTGTCTCAATGAGACAACCTCAAAGAAAAAAAGAGGCAGCCCATCAAAATGCATTTCTGCAACTATGGAATCACAAACTACTTAATACAGAATGGAAAAATGATTCATCACTTGTGATGTGTTTGACTGGGCTGATTTAACATTATGACCTCTCTTTCCTGAATTCGAGGCTACCTGGTTCTATTATTCCATATTACCTCCACAGGTTATATAATTTAATGTAAATACTGTGGCTTCAAGAATAGGTGGGAGCTGGGAATCTTGCAGTGAGTAACTCATTTCCTGACTCCCCAAATCCTGTCCATCATCTACAGGCACAAGTCAGGAGTGTGATGGAATACTCCCCACTTGCCTGAATGGATGCAGCCCCAACAACACTCAAGAAGCTTGACACCATCCAGGACAAAGCAGCTGCTTGTTTGGCATCACATCCACAGCATCCACTCCCTCCACCACTGACACTCAGTAGCAGCAGTGTGTACAAGATGCACTGCAGAAATTCACCAAGACTCCTTAGACAGCACCTACCAAACCCATGACCACTTCCACCTAGAAGGACAAGGACAGCAGATATATGGGAATACCACCACCATCAAGTTCACCTCCAAAACACTCACCTTCCTGACTTGGAAATATATCACCGTTCCTTTACTGTCGCTTGGTTAAAATCCTGAAACTCCCTCCGTAATAGTATTGTTGATGTTGCTACACCAAATGAACTGCATCAGTTCAAGAAGGCAGCTTCATCACTACCTGCTCAAGGGAAACTAGGGATAAGCAATGAATGCTGTCCTAGCCAGCAATACCTACATTCTATGAGTGCACAGAAAAAGACAAATCAAAGACAGTGCAAATTGGTAGGTCCTTTACAGCCCAAGCGATGTACTCCTCCAATGAAGTGTGTGTGTGTGTGTGTGTGTCTGTGTCTGTCTGTGTATGTGTTTATGTGTGTATGTGTATGTGTGTATGTGTATGCATGTGTGTGCATCTGTCTGTGTATGTGTGTGTGTGTGGACCCAAGTGAATGTTAGCATTAATGTGAATAAGTGCAACTGTATGAGACTGAATATGTGTCTGGATGGGATTTTTTCAATGTATGTATGTGAGTGATTTTTATGTAACTGAATGAACGAGTATGTAATTGAAAGTATGAGTGTTAGACTGTGACTGTAAGTGTGTTACTGTTTCAGCGGAAGAGTGTGTGTATTTAACATAAAATGGCCTACAAATTCCTGGTCACCAGTCCATTGGCATGGGTTTTTGTGTGGCCTCCAACACCAGCACATCTTTTCTTCAATACAGGGACCAACACTATATATAGTACTCCAGGTACAGCCTCTCCAACACAGTATACAGTTGGAACAAGACTTCGCTATTTTTAAACTCCAACCCCCTAGCAGCGAAGCACAAAATTCAATTTGTCCTCTTAATTACTCGCTGTATCTGCATGCTAAACTTTTGTGTTTCATGCACAACACCCAGATTCCTCTGCACTCTCTCCCACTGTTTATGAAGCTGCTGTCCTCACTCCCTCTGGTTGTTTATCAAGCTGCTATCCCCACTCTCTCCCACGTTTATGAAGCTGCTGTCCCCATTCTCTCCCACGTTTATGAAGCTGCTGTCCCCCCTCTCTCCTGCTCTTTATGGAGCTGCTAACCCTGCTCCCTCATTTTGTTTGAAAACCTGCTGACTCCACACTCTGTCTTCTCTTTATTGAACTGCTGTCCCTGCTCTTTATTGAATGGTTGTCCCTGCATTTTCTCCCACAGGGTTCTCCTCTGTCATGCTGTTTCAGGTTCCAGTGACAGTCTCCAGGTCCACCTTCTTCCCACATTTTGGATTAAGTTCAAGTAGTAACAAGAATACAAAAACAAAGTTGCTGGAAATGCTCAGCAGGTCTGGCAGCATTTGTGAAGGAGTAAACAGAGTTAACGTTTCGGGTCCGGTGACTGCAGTTCTGAGGAAGGGTCACCGGACCCAAAACGTTAACTCTGTTTACTCCTTCACAAATGCTGCCAGACCTGCTGAGCATTTCCAGCAACTTTGTTTTTGCTCCTGATTTACAGCATCCGCAGTTCTTTTGGTTTTTATTTAGTAACAGGGGTATACTGAGTGGGCCCAAACACAGGAATGAGGGGGATTGTGAGGGTCAGAGAGAGAAGTGAGGGGGACAGTGAGTGAGGGTCAGAGGGAGGAGTGAGGGGGGCACGGAGTGAGGGTTGAGGACGATAGTGATTGAGGGTCAGGGAGAGGAGGGGGATAGTGAGTGAAGGTCAAAGTGAGAGGTGAAGGGACTAGTGAGCAAGGGTCAGAGTGAGGGGGATAGTGAGTGATGGTCAGAGTGAGGGGTGAGGGATGTAGGAGGGGAGACACACAGTGACACTGCTTTGTAGAGGATTACAATTAGTGCGAATTTTTTGTTGCACCATACAGCTGCTGTCAGCGATTATCTGAATGAGTGGCAGGGATTTCAGTAATTTTTTTTTGCTTTATCTGTAATTATTCAGTTATTCTGCAGACCTGCAGATTCATTGGTTGTGACATTGTGTGAAGATGCTGTGTTTATTTTCACCATCATACATCGGATACTTGATTAGTCACCAATATTTAACAACTCTATTTGCTGTGCCTCTGTGAAGGTCAAAGCTGATTTAATGTTGAATTGATTCAGGGAAAATCACAAAGAAAGAGAAAAGCAGAGATACAAAAAAACCTCAAAGGCAAACTTTGTCATGAAGCAACAAAGAGGAAAAGAGGGACAGTGGGATAGACAGGGCACCACAAGAGAGTGTTGCCTCAGGAGAGACCCAGGGAATGAAAGACAGGCAGACTGAAACTGAGAAAGAGGTATAGAAATACACAGCTCAGTCTGACATGCAGATAGCTATGACTGTCTTACAGTAATAGTCAAGAAAGAGAAACCTTAGATTAGTTATCATCAATAAGGAATACTTATTAAAGAATATTTCACTGGTATTCTTTACATCTGCAACTCTTCAGATGTATTGCTAAGCTGTTACATATTTCCTATGTCACTGACACTTTGTCCTACATTGCAGTATAAAGTTGTTTGTCACAATGTTTAGCCTGGTGTTGCTCCCTTCATTCTGCTGAATGATCAAGTGAGCACCCAATCAGGTGCTCACTTTTAACCTAACCCAGCCAGATGATTGGGGCTAGGTGGAAGGTGCTTTAAGAAAAAAGTGTCCAAAATGTCTAAGAGGTCAGTGACTAAAACATTTTAATAACTAACATTATCCTGTGGTCAGATTCAAGATGTTAGAAATCTGACGGATAAGTTCACCCGACAACATGAGGAATTTACTTGGATCAAGTGACATGTAGATTCAGGAAAGCATGTAAATAGGAATTGTTGATATGAAGACAAGGTAATTCTGTTATATAAAGTAGGAGATATGCACCTTATGAAGGCTGAGATTTCCTTGCTACACTTGACAGCCTCCCACTCCTAACACAACGGCTGGATGGCAGGCTCCCTTGAAACAGCACCTCTGACTGGGCGACTCGGGTTTGAATGAGTGTCTGTCTCCTTGAAACAGTCTCAGAATCGAACTGTGTCCTACTCCCACAAACTAAGTTGCGCAAGAGGCCAAATGTATCATTCCGACAGCATGATAAAAAAAAAGTTTGCAGTTAACCTCTTGGAAGTTTCAAGGCAGCTTGAGACTCCCGATGGCAAACATTAGGAATTCCTTTTGAAGGCATTTGCATGTCATTTATGCTCGTTAAAAGGTAAGCTCAGCAGAATCGAATAGCTCTTCCCAATAAAGTCCTTTGTGAAGAAGCAATATGTGTGTTTCAATTCCCAACTGCATATAGGAATCATGCAGCAGGCGAAACCATCATCGTCCTAGACTTTACAAAAAGTAGCCACTGCTTTGAATTCTTTCGGGAGCATTTGTCTATGCCTGGCCATAATTCAGATCGATTGGCAGTAATGATTGAGGGAGAGAGGTTAGAATGTAATGGGCATGGGTCAAAGTGTGGACATTTGTCTGCAGAAAGGGTGGAAAAGCCAGCATGTTTCACTGAAGGTACTCACTCTGACCCCAAGTGATGCTGCTGGCTTGCAGGGAACTAATGCCCTTTAAATACGAACCAGGACCTTCAACCCCATGAGGTAATGGCAGGGATGTTGACTTCCTGCTGACCCCTGACACCAGATTCCCTTAGCTCTTTGAATAAGCAGATGTAATTGAGTGAGAAAAGCCAGACCAAGACACCACTGAGCGTAGGTTTACTTACAATGTGCTGTCATTGCGACAACCCATCACAGCACAGACTGGGAAAACCACAGCAACAACAGCTGCCTTTATGTAGCTTTCAAATGATTATTACGAGAGAAGATTGGATAGTATGCATTTGGATGTTAATTTTGGCAACGAAATATTTAGTCACAAAAGGTGAGTTTTAAAGCAGAGAAAGAGGTAGTGCCGATTGCAATAAGTATTTCAGAGATTCGGGGACCAAGCAGCTCAAAACATGGCTGTCCAACAGAAGAGGCAAAGGCAATCAAAATTCAACCGTCCACCCATCTGTGAACTGTTACTCTTCCACCCTTTTCCTTGAAGATTTCGCATCTTGACTCAATCTGTCTGCAAATACTGTCAGGACTACACGATGTTAATTGTACTAAGGAAGAGGAAAAATGATATACAGAACCATGTCTGCATGACTGATGTTGCACGATAGACTGACTGTCCAATGCACAGAAATGCCATTTATTTATCAAACATTACCAAATGCTGACTTTGCACCCAATGGTGATGCACTGTCCAGTCAGTGTAATTAGCTACAGACCTCTGATCAAAGATCCAACCAAACATTTGCAGAAATACTTTACAAACTCTCCAATTCATTGCTGCGTTGCTGGCAATTACTATAATATTCTACCTTCTGTATCTCAGAATCCAGGAGTAGAGCCACTGTAAATAGTGGAGGAACTTCTGCAAGGGTCAATATTACATCATAACGGACTGCACAGGTCCCCAAGAAAGAAAAAAAAACTTGCATATCTAAGGCACTTTTCCAAACCTTCCGATCAACATTCAGAAACTAAGAACTTTTAAAGAGGGGTCTCTATTACAATGTACAAAGTGTGACTGTCAATTTGAACACAGCAAGGCCCCAATATCAGTATAATAGTCAAGCAGTCAGTTACAGTGATTTTAATTGGGGGAAGGCAGTTCAAGAGATTCCTCAAGCCCTGCTCTTCTTCAGCATGTTGCAATATATTGTATTGATGTGAGAACACAGAAAGTGCCTCAGTTGAACATCTCAGTGCGATCATGGAGCTACAGTGAGCATCATTCTCACCATCAACTTCAACAACATGTGGGTAGCATCAAACCTCCCCATAAACAACTGTCACAATTTCAAAGGAATCAACATGTGAAGCATTGAGACATTCAAGGAGCTGAATATTCAGAAATAACTAGGTCTCAGGATGAGGTCATAAAGCAACACAGAAAAATGGCTCCACCCACTTACTGACGCAATTCCATCCTGGCAACCATTAAATAAGCAGTTCCTGAATTACAGACCATCTCATTAAACCAATCTTTCACAAACCATTTGATTGTCTATTTATCCAGGCACTAAATGGGAACAAATGGCACATCACATGGACTGAACATCAAAGATTACACTGCATGCACTGACACCTATGAAGTAATAAAGATCAAATTATCACTGGTAGTTGGTTAACAGTGACACTAACTTTTAAATGGATACCTTCTCCTGCTTACCTATAATTCCTGAGAAAATCACATTCTGCTGTGTGCTCTCTCCAGTATGAAACTCCTCCAACAGTTGCTATAATTTTGTTTAATCCTCTGAAGCTGTTGATTCTACTGGGGTCACTTCCACAGGTGCTGAAAGCTCCTAGGCACCCTCTCTGTTCCTGGATGTTGAGTCTGAGTGACATATTTGACTTTGGGGAGGGTCAAAGCTAAATGGTTCCATATTCTGGCAACCACACATGTGCAAGTGCGTCAGTGAATATTGATTAGAAATCAGGAGGTTGCCTGATCTTTCCCCTCAGTAAAAAGGTCGCTGAGAACTGCAGTCCTGGATGAATCGAGCACGGACCAGGGATTAAACTTTAAACCCGTATTTGTACAGCTCAGCATGTCATGACCATGGGTCAGAATCTTGAAGAAGTGTGACAAGGTGGCTCAGTGGTTAGCACTGCTGCCCCACAGCACCAGGGACCCGGGTTCAATTCCAGCCTTGGGCGACTGTCTGTGTGAAGTTTGCACATTCTCCCCATGTCTGTGTTGATCTTGTCCCGGTGCTCTGGTTTCCTCCTACAGTCCAAAGACATGCAGGGTAGGTGGATTGGCCATGCTAAATTGCCCATAGTGTCCAGGGATGTTTAAGGTAGGTAGGTTAGACATAGGGAAATGCAGGGGCAGGGATAGAAGAATGAGTCAGTGTGGGATACTCTCCAGAGGGGCAGTGTAGACTTGTTGGGTTGAATGATCTGTTTCCACACTGTAGGGATTCTATGATTCTTCTCTCTCTGACATTTTTAACTTATAAATCCAAAATGTTCTTTTTAAAAGCGAACTGATCCAGCCAAAAAGTGGCTGCAGATATAAATTAAGTGGCAGAGAGACCCGCAGAATGCCGCACATAAAGATGTGAAATATGTGTCAAAGAACGACCCTTTAAATGGTGTGGGGCAGAAGGGGCAAGATAAACAGAATGTACTGTGACCTTCTGGTGGCTACAAGGAAGGCTAAAGACACTCTCCTCAATAGCAAGCCAGTCCCTGCAGACTGTGCCAAAACTGCAGACACTTTGTGTTTTCCCCTTTGGACAGCAAACAAGGATTGATCTTGAAAAACTAGTTTCAACTCTAATGGAGTATGCTAGTGGAACTGAGCTTCTCATGTGTGCCAGTGGACTAAGACACCTGTGGGCTAACCTTGGTTTGAGTGTTAACATGCTATGAAGATCAGAGTTGAAGATTTATCCCCTAGTCAACCCTGTGATGCAAATAAAATGGACTTCTTATTCTGGCCATGAGAAGTCAGCTGGCTAGCAAGTCAGGCATAAGGACTCTCTCTCGCCAACACTACCAGTAATCTCCACTGCAATGATCACAACATTCAGCAATCCATTCTTTACGGACAATTCAGTGACTGATTTGTATCTCTCTTTTTTAAAAACGTTTATTATTGCAGTTCATTTTATTTCTAGTATGTGCCTATGTGTGTTGCAGTACTAATTTTTTTTGTGTTTAGCAATGAATAGACTCACTCTTTGTTAACTCAAGAAAGCTTGGTTAAATTGGTTCCTTTTGGAAAATTACAGTTCATCTGGGTCTGGGAGAAAGATATACACAAGGGAAGGGTTTTAAATTAACCTCGTTGTGGTCAGCCAAGGAGGTGGGTGAATAAAGTTCCGGATGAGGAGGAATGAAGTTAACTATTTGGGGAATCCCGTCCGGAACTGTAAAAATTGGGGAACCTCCCCAGAATCTGGGTGTAACAAGTGCCACATGGTACATCTATTCACTGAACTACTGGGGGAGAACGTATAGACATATCAGAACGTGTGATGTGACTTTTCAATTAGATTTGGTCTACATCTGGAAAACAATCCCTTCCTCCAATGTGTTGAATAGGGAAAGCAAGCAGGACAGAATGATAAAGACAGTGATCACTCCCAAACTGAGGAGCTCTCATGGTATAGTGGTAGTGTCTCTACCTCTGAATCAGGAGGCTCCCCCCTGCTCCAGAGGTAAGAAATAACACAACTGATGAGGTTTATTTAAAAGAAATCTCTCCCAGACGGCAATCATGCTGTTTTCCTCTGAGTATGAAAATAGTCTAATTGAGATGTTTAAAATAATTAAAGAGGTTGATAAGATAAAATATTTCCAGTAGATTGTGAAAAAACTATTCGCATTATTAGGAACTGTTCATAACCTTAAAATTAGAGCTAGGCTCCCTGGGGATGATGTCAGAGATCACTTCTTCGCATTAAGGGTAAGGGAAATTGTGGACTCTCCCCCGGCCCCCCAAACAGGCTGAAGATGCTGGAAATCATTTGCAAATTTCAAAACTAAGATTAATAACACTCTGTGATCAGAAAACAAAAAACCAAGAGGTGTGGTATCAAAGCAGATAAATGATGTTAAGATATAGATCAGCCACAATCTAATTGAATTAGGATTGAGGGGTTCCATGGCATTTCTCCTTGTGGGTTTCTGAAACTCTAGAGTACTCAGTGTCAAATGTATTTGCTGAAATTCCCCTGACATTTCCACACTGCATTTCTATGACCAGCAATGTTGAGTTCTGCATTTGTAATCTGATGTTGAAGTGATGCCTGAGCAGACTGCTTGAAGCCCCGCTACATGTTACGCTATTCAACCCTGTTGTTCTAATCCTCTCCATGCCGTGTACTATCAACTCAAACCTTTCGAAGAAAGATTAAATGTGCAGGCATTAGTGATGAGATAATTATCTTGGAAATAAAAAGAAAATGTTAATTCAAAGACTAATTGGTGGAAGCCAGGAAATCTGTTATTATGCAACATTTAAATTCATTCACTAAATTCATACATTGCTGATAGAGTTTCATGATTAGAAAATGAATTTTTTATAAAAAGATATAAATGTTTCAATTATTAATCTTTGAAATTCCCAACACCTTGATCATCCTGAGCAATGTTTTCCTCCAGTCTCTGCTCTTTATTCTTGTATCATCCTTTATAGTCCTTCAGGAACCACACTTAGAGAATGAGTCACTGTATTAGTCATACACAGCACCAGTTAAAAAGTGTCAAGGGAAGAAGGAGTCTATATATTCTGCAACAAACACAGAACCCAGGGCTGTTCCTCATCAGGTAAGCTTGAGTGTGGCAGTCTGTTTTTAGAAGCATCACTCAAGTAATCCTAATCATTAAGATTTGGGCAGGAATTGTACCTTTCAGATGGTTCTGTTTCACGCACGTGAAATCATCCAGTCCATGCATCATACAGAGTCAGGGACTGAATGGCTACTGAGAAATTAGGACATTTCCTGGGCAGCTCTGTGAGTTCTTCTCTAATGCTCTATTATCACAGCCCCACTTTTCTCAGAAAACGCCATTAGTCAAATATGTGCAATGAAAACTCCTACTGATGATGACTATCCTCCCTCAATCAATGAATTAGTACTTCCCCATGTTGAACATCACTCAAAAAAAGCAATGAGGGTGAAGGTAAAGGCAGACAATTACTTGAAGGGGGGGTGGCGCGGTGAGACCTCCATCTCTATCACCATGTATGGCTCAGCAACGTCACTACTGACCGCTCTGGTCAGGTCCTGGAGAACAGATCTGCCTAACCAGGCCAGCAGATGGTGGTGACACACAAACAACAGTGGTCAATCTATTACTTCAGGTCATCTTCACTGGCTTACCTGTCACAGATGTATCTGTCCTCGATAGTATTGGTAGGACTGACCACTGCACAGGTCTTGTGGAGACAAAGTCTCATTTTCACATTGAAGATACTCTCCATCTTATTGTGCAGTACTACCACCATGCTAAATGGGATAAATTTCGGACAGATGCAGCAACTCAAAATTGGATATCCATGAAACACTGAGTCATCTACAGTTGGGAAAATAGTATTCAACCACAGCGTGCAACCTTATGGTCCAGAATATCCCTCAGTCTATCATGACCATCAAGCCACGGGATCAATGCTGGTTTAATGAAGAGTGCAGAAGGGTGTGCCAGCAGCTACACCAGGCATACCTAAAGATGCAGTGTCAAACCTAGTAAAGTTAAAACATGGGAGTGGGCACCTGCCAAACTGCAGAAGTAGTGAATGAAAGACAGAGCTAAGTGATCCCAGAACTAATGGATAGGATTCCAGCTTTGCAACCCCGCTACATTCAGTTGTGAATGGTGATGAGCAATTAAACAATTAACAGAAGGACAAGCTTTATAATTACATATTCAACAATGGCAAAGCCTATTTTGCACAGAGCTGAAGTGTTTGCAACCACTACAAGTGCAGAGCGGATGATCCTTCTCAGGGTCCTGCCCAAGTCCCCAGCATCTCAGATGTCTACCCTCCACCGATTCAATGCACTCCACGTGATATCACTAGCATCTACTCAACAGTGTGGAAAATTAAACATCTTATTGACTAAAAGCTGGCCAAGTCAGTCCAGCTAATTAATAATTCTCTTTTTAAGAGAGAGTTCCAGGATTTTTGCCCAGTGATAATGAAAGAATGACGATTGTAGTTCCAGGTTAGAATGCTGTGTAACTTTGAGGGGAACTTGCATGTGGCAATGTTCACATGCATCTGCTGCCCCTTAATAGATCATCCAGGTTACATTTTTAGAAGATGCTATTGAAGGAACCTTTGTGATAGCTGGACCGTATCCAGAAGAAGTTTCAAGCTGCTCCAATGGTTGCTGTGCAACATGGTAAATACATTGATGATCATGTGGGCTGCTTTGTCCTGAATGTTATCAAGCTTCTTGAGTGTAGTTGGAGTTGCACTCACCCAGGCAAGTGGTGAGTATTCCATCACACTCCTGACTTGTGTCTTTTAGATGCTGGCTAAACTTTGGGGAGTTAAGCAGCAAGTTACTCATTGCAGCATTCCTAACCTCTGACCTGATCTCGCAGCCACTATATTTATATGGTGAGTCTAATTACACACCTGATCAATGGTAACCCCAGGATGTGAATGGTGTGGGATTCAGTGATGGTAACGCAATTAATCATCAAGACAGAATGATTATCTTCAGCTGGACGTGGTTGTTGCCACTTGTGTGCTGTGAATATTACTGATTGATTGTCAGCCCCAGCCTGATTGATGCTTAGTCTTTTTTTTAAATTCATTTGTGACACGTGGACGTTGTTGGTTGGCCAGCATTTATTGACCGTCCTTAGTTGCTCTTGAGAAAGTGGTGGTGAGCTGTCTTCTTGAACTGCTGCAGTTTGCCTGCTGTGGGTTGACCCACAATGCTATTACAAAGGAAATTCTAGGATTTTGGCCCAGTGACAGTGAAGGAATGGAGATATATTTCCAAGTTTGGATGGTGAGTGGCTTGGAGGAGAACTTGAAGGGGGTGGTGTTCCCATGTATCTGCTGCCCTTCTCCTTCTAGATGGAAGTGGTTGTGTTTAGAAGGTGTGGTCTGAAGATCTTTAGTGAATTTCTGCAGGGCATCTTGTAGATAATACATACTGATGCTACTGAGTGTTCTTGGTAGAAGGAGTGAATGCTTGTGGATGTGGTGCCAATTAAATGGGCTGCTTTATTCTGGATGGTGTTAAGCTTCTTGAGTGTTGCTGAAGCTGCACACATCCAGGCATGTGGGGAGTATTCCATCACACTCCTGACTTCTGCCTTGTAGATAGTGGACAGGCTTTGAGGAGTCAGGAGGTGAGTTACTCGCCGCAGTATTCCTAGCTTCTGCCCTGCTCTTGTAGCCACTGTTTATGTGGTGAGTCCAGTTGAGTTTCTGGTCAATGGTAACCCCCAGGATGTTGACAGTGGGGGATTCAGTGATGGTATCAACATTGAATGTCAAGAAGCGGTGGTTAGATTGTCACTTACTGGTGATGGTCTTAGCTTGGCATTTGTGTAGCACAAATGTTAGTTGCCACTGTCAGCCCAAGCCTGGATATTGTCCAGATCTTGTTGTACTTCGATATATGCAGGAATGAACTGATTCATTATTTGAGGACTATCAAATGCTACTAAACATTGTGCAATCATCTGTGAACATTCATCACTCTACTCTCATGCAGTATAAATATTTCTTACCCTTGAATTTATATTCCTGCAAAATATCCTGAAGTATGCAAGATAAAACATTCTGACAAAATGTGACAAAGTTAGTGCCGTTTGATAGAACAGAATCATGGAATTGATCTGGTGTGGAAGGAGGACGTTCAGCCCATCATGTGTATACTGGTTTTCTTGAATGCTTCAGAAGTTCCTGTCTGCACCACATTTCCAGGCAGTGAATTTCAGTCCTGAACCCCAAAAGATTTTTCTCATATCTCATTTGTTTTGTTCTGAAAATTGCCTAATATGTGTCCCTTTTTTCTCAATCTTTTTGAGTGAGCAGTTTCTCCCTAACTATTCTGTCCAGCCCCTCTGTCACTAGAATAGTTTAAAATTGTTAAGGAAGCAAGTTTGATAGATGGGCAGTACTTAAAGTTGCTAAGGAACTGGAACCAGATAAGATGCCAGGATATTGGAAGAAGTAACAGTGGGAATTGCAGAGGCACTTGGAATAATATTTCAATCATCCCTAGATTCTGGTGTAGTGTCAGAGCACTGAAGAATTGCAAATGTAACACACTGGTTCAAAGAGGGTTGGAAGGATAAGCCCTGTAATTACATACCAGTCAGTTTAACTTTAGTTTGTTTTAAAATTCATTCAGCTCTGTTCTCGCCCCAATGATGTTGACTCTCTACCCGTTGATTGTTCTTGCCCTGGTTTGTCCTATGCCCCTTTTCCACTGAGATCCAATAGTCTATGATACAATGATTACTGTCCCCTCAATGTTGTCCCACTGACACTTGCTCCAATTGGCCCATTCCCAAGAACAGGTCGAACAGTGCCTCTTTTCTTAATGGTCCGGACACTTACTGCTGGAGAAAATTCTGAACACAATCTGGGAACCCCTGTCCTTGCTGTTTTTTACACTATCACCATCCCAGTCTATATTTAGGTAATTAAAATCCCCTATTTATAATATCAGCTAAATACACTGGAATGATTACAATCTCTGCAACTTCCTTGCAGAGTTGTTCCTCTAAATCCTTCCTATTAGCTGATGGATCAGACTAGACCAAGCAATGTAATTGCCTTTTTTTTTTTTTTTTGTTCCTTAATTCTAACAAAGCAACTACATTCGTGAACCCGAGATAACAAGCATGGGGCTGGATGAACACAGCAGGTCAAGCAGCATCATAGGAGCAGGAAAACTTGATGTTTCGGGCCTAGACCCTTCATCAGAAATGGGGGAGGGGAAGAGGGTTCTGAAATAAATAGGGAGAGAGGGGGAGGCGGATAGGTGGAGAGGAGGCAGACAAGTCAGAGGCTGGGTTGGAGCTAGTAAAGGTGAGTGTAGGTAGGGGGGTAGGGAGGAGATAGGTCAGTCCAGGGAGGACGAACAGGTCCAGGGGGTGGGATGATGTTAGGAGATGGGGGTGTGGCTTGAGGCGGGAGGAGGGGATAGGTGAGAGAAAAAACAGGTTAGGGAGGTGGAGATGAGCTGGGCTGGTTTTGGGATGCGGTGGGGGAGGGGAGATTTTGAAGCTTGTGAAATCCATATTGATGCCATTGGGCTGCAGGGTTCCCAGGCTGAATATGATTTGCTGTTCCTGCAGCCTTCGGGTGGCATCACTGTGGGACATCCTCCTCCCATAGCAATACAATGAACTCCTTAAACTCTACTGCCATCCCTCCTTTTATCTTCCCCTATTTTTCTGAACATTGTGTAACCAGGAATATTTAACACCCTGTCCTGCCCTTCCTTGAGCTACATCTGTTATGGACACAATGACAAAATTCCATAGGGCAATCTGTTTCTGCTAACTGGGTAATTTTATTGACTGTACTCTGTATATTCACACATGTAGTGTAACCCTGATTTAGTTTCCATTTTCTTTCCTCCTTTGTGTAATTCAACCTATTCACTGATAGTTCTCTACACTGATGCTGTCTGAGTCTCCCAGTGTTTTGTGTTGCTCTTTAATACACTCTCCTGGTTCCTATGCCCCAACTGAGTTAGTTTAAAACCCATTAACAGCACCAAAAAAAAGGCTCACAAGGAACTTTGTCCCAGCTGTACTCAGATTGTAAATTGCTCAGTGAGCCAGTTTCAGTACCTCAGGAATCTAATACCTTCCCTCTTGTATAGTTTTTCCAACCACATATCCATCTGTCTCTGTGTTCATTTACAAGTAGCACTGGGAGTAATCCAGAAATTACTACTTTTCAGATCCTGTTTGCTACTTTTCAACCAAGCTCCCTACATTTGACAGCAGGACCTCTTCCCTTTCTTGCTTATATTATTGGCACCAAGGTAGACCTCGGGCTGTTCCCCCATTACTTCAAAGAATGTCATGCAGCCTCTCTGTGTGACATCTTTGATATCATGCAACATGCCATTCCTAGAGTTATGTTTATGGGCACAGAAACACCTGCATTTCCCCTTACACTGCTCTCTGATTCATCTTCCTTCCCTTCCTTGTGCACTGCTGGGCCTGCTGTCACTTCACAGGTTTCAGTCTCTCTGCACTCCTCCAAGGAACTATCACGTTCACCAGTATCCACAGCAGAAAACTATTTTGAGTAGGACCTCAGGGGACGACTGTATGACCTGCATGGTTCTCTTCAACTGCCTGGCACTCTCTTTGCCTGCATACCTCTACCCTGCAATGGGACTATCGGTTAGAATGTGCTATTCACCTAGTTCTCTTGCTCCCCGATGTACGAGAGTGAGTCCAGCCACCGTTCAAGCTCCGAAACTTGTGGCTCAATCTCGTGCAGCCGGTGACACATCCTACTCTTGTGCTTGGCTGGGCACACAAAGTTTCCACAACTCCTCACATGCTACAGAATGGGCAATCCACTTGACCCAGCTATCCTGCCATACCTTAATGTGACTTTTGACATATTTACTGCAAAATCATTTTTCTCTTACTAGGTTGTTTTAAATGTTTGTGTTTTTTTTCAAAGCCTTCTGACTTGTAGACAGCAGCTGCTCACAAAGAATCTTTTCCTCCACCCCCACCTTCACTGAATTCCCCACTCTGCAAGATTGCCTCCTTTTTCTGATAGAGTCACTGGGCTCAAAGCATTACCTCTGAGATGCTGTCAGACCTGCTGAGTTTCTCCAGCCTTTTCTGTTTGTGCCCCTGAGTGCTCAATCTGTCTCATCTCACCCAGGGTAGTCTGAACGTATCCCCTTTATTGACAGGTTAGTGATCGAAGACTGCGGTTAACCGGCACTTTCTTGGGGCACTGGGTCAGTCTCTTCAGGAAAAAATCTGGCAGTAACATCAACGTTGCTGAGAAAGTTACATTGGGGGATCAGTATGACACTACGCCACATGTTTTGAGTCACATACACTCCATCTCAGCAAAGTGACACAGGACGTCAACATCTTCCTGCTGAGTTCTTCAACCAAATAACCTGAAGAATCAAATCATTTGCTTGTTTTGTTACAAAGGTCACATCAAATTGCATCTACAGCCTTACTTATGCTGTCAGATTTTGCTGAGCGAATGCTCGCTTGTCCCTCAGTGCTCATTCAGACCTCTGTCTCTTGTGCTGACATTCATTTCTTTTGCTATGTGACAGAAGCTGTCTCTTTCTCAGCATTTCAAACTAAAGTCTTCAAACTTGCAGGTTTCAAAATGCTTACACTTCCAATAGAAGTATTTATAAGGGATTAATTAGTGAAGGTTCATGCAGTCAGTTCCACAGGATGGTTCAGCTGTTTGAAAGGTAGCTGACACTCTCAATTTTACCCTTTTATTTCTAGGGACACAGACAGAGCAGCAATGCCAGGTCCGAAACATCACAGGTTCTCCTGATCTCTCTCACATTAGAAAATCAGCAATCTCTGACCAAGGTCAATCTTGATGCTGAGAGATTATTTGATTATGGGAGGAGATAATGGAAGGGCCAGTCCTACTGCAACAAGGAGAGGCATCAGTGGATAGTGACCGGATGTAGCCTTTCCCATCCTAAGATTACCTGGGACTTCAGGATGGTGTGTTGCCTCCCTGTGGCAAAGGTCAAGATATCATTGAATCTTAGCCGACCTGCATTTTGAAGGAGGAAGGTAAATGCTCAGAGGTCATGGTTCACAAGGGTAGCAATGATATAGACAGAAAGAGGGATGAGGTCTTGCAACAAGAACTTAGGGAGCTAGGTAGCAGATTGAAAAACAGGAGCTCAAAAGATGTTATCTCTGGATTATTCCTGGTGTCATGTGATAGTGAGTATGGGAGTAGGTGGACAGAACCAATGAGTACACAGTTGAAGAGTTGGAGCAGGAAGGAGGGCTTCAAATTGCTGGACCACTGGGTTTGTTTCTGGGGAAGATGAGGCCTGTACAAGTTCAATGGGATGCATCTGAATTACAACTTGATCAAGGTCCTTGTGGGCCTTGTTTGCTAATATAGTTGGTGGGGGTTTAAAGTAACTTGGCAGGGGAATGGGATATGAAGTGGAGGTACAGCACTGTACAGAGTGGAGGTATACTATGGAGTGGAAGTGAAATGCAGAGGGTTGGATGAGGTAAGGAATATCAGTTGTGAAGTCCTAGAACACAATAAGTCAAACTACTAATACGGCAAGACCTTGATTTCAGATCAGTCAGCAGTGTTTTCTTTCATGGACAACATAAACAGAAATTGCTGGAAAAGCTCTGCAGGTCAGGCAGCATCTGTTGAGAGAAATCTGTTTTGAGGAAGGGTCACTGGACCCAAAATATTAACTCTTATTTCTCCCCATAGATGCTGCCAGACCTGTTGAGATTTTCCAGCAATTTTTGTCTTAAGTTTCTGATTTCCAGCATCTGCAGTTCTTTTTTTTCTCTCTCATGGGCCTAAACGACAGATGTACATTACATGGTGGCATGTTGAAGAAAGCCAGGAAAATTGGCTGCATCACAACACAATATGGTCTCTAGTGTGTCCAAAGAAAAAATAACTGTTTAGGATTCTAAAGCTCCAGTAGGATTATTCATCTTTTGGTATTGAACCTGGAAAAAACTACAGATCAGCAACGCACTAGTGATAGCATCAGTGTTACCAATTAATTTGGAACAGAACCTGGTTTTCATGGCCTTACTGACATTTTTGTTCCCCATCTCCACTGTTAGTTTTCTATCCCTATTTCTTGAAGGTACTGATTCTCACCTCGTAACGTTCCATGAGAGCGTTGGGTGTCTGTATAAATGGTCATTCTAATTATTGATAGAGAATGTCAGAAACAATTCACCATTGAGTATTTAACCCTGGGCCCACACCACACACAGACACAGACACCACACTGAGAGACATCACACACAGATGCAGACACCAAAGTGTGAAACACCACATATGCATACAGAAACACACAGACACCATGTATAGACAAAAACACAGCGAATACACAGACAATATAGACACCAAGAAGCTCACACGCAAACAAGAATCACTGTATCGTGATCCAGATCTAGTGTTTCCTTTCCTGGACAGAGGCACTTAGGCCCCATTCGTTACATACAAACATATGAAGCACTAGTGGGAGTAGGCCAACCTGTTCATTCAATAACATCTGATCTGATTGTGACCTCAACTCTACATTTTCACCAATCTGATAACTTCTGACTCTAACTATCTCTGTGATAAAATGATCCAACTTCCTCTATTCTCCAGGAAAGAGAGTTCCACAAACTCAAGAGCCTATGAGAGAAAGAAATTCCTCTCATATCTGTATTAAACAGGAAACTCTTTATTTTTAAACTATTGCTCTGGGACACATTTTCTCAGCATCCACCTTGTCAAATCCCTTCAGGATCTTATGTTTCAGTAAGATCACTTCTCATTCTTCTAAACTCAAAGGGATTCAGGCCCAACATGTCCAAATTATCTTCATGAGATAAACCCTTCTTCCCAGGAGTCAGTTGAGTGATCTTCCTCTGAACTGGTTCTGATGAGATTTTATACTTCCTTCGTTAAGGACACCAAAACGATGCACAGTATTCCAGATGTGTTCTTACCAATGTTCTGTACAACTATAGTAAACAGCTCTGCTTTTACATTCCATTCCATGTTGATCTCAGAAAAAGAAGAACTTAATTTCTTGATTCCAGCTGTCCTCACTTTTCCAGTGTCTACACCTCATCCAGTTGTGCTTTCTTATTTAGATATCAGGTCTGACAGAAAATCAATTGGTTCTAATGGAGTAAAAGGGCTCACTTGAGCTCAATAACAAGAAGTTTATTGACTATAAAACACAAAATCAATTGTGCAGCTGTCTCTATAGAGCTGGCAGATCTTTTTTTGTTTCTAGGTGAAATTTTATCTGTAGCACACAGTTCCTGATGGTGGGACAGTAAGGGAGTGTGAGTTCTATAGATATATAGAAAATAGGAGCAGGAGTAGGCCATTTGACCCTTTGAGACTGCTCCACTGTTCAATATGATCTAACTCACCACCCAGTTCAGGCTGTCTCCCCAGACCCTTTGGTCTCTTTAGCCTTAAGAACTATATCCAACTGCTTCTGGAAAACATTCAATGTTTTGGACTCAACTACTTTCTGTGGCAGCAAATTCCAAATTCACCACGCTCTAGGTGAAGAAATTGCTCCTAATCTCAATCCTTAATGGTTTATCCATATCCTCAGACTGTACCCCCCTGGCTCTTGAACCCCTGGTCACCGGGATCATCCTTGTTGCATTTACCCTGTTTTGTCCTGTTAGAATTTTACAGATTTCTATGAGATCTCCCCTCATTCTTCTAAATCTAGTGAAAATAGTCCTAAATTATGCAGTCTCTCCTCATATGCCAGTCCTGTCATCCTAGGAATCAGTGTGGTAAATCTTCGTTGCACTTCCTCCAGAGCCACAACATCTTTCCTCAGATAAGGAAACCAAAACTGCACACAGTATTCCAGTGTGGCCTCACCAAGGCCCTATTTAATTGCAGCAAGATATTTCTGCTCCTGTATACATCCTCTTTCTTTGAAGGCCAACATAAACATTTGTTTTTTTTCAACACCTGCTGCACCTGCATACTTACTTTCACTGAGTGGTGTACAAGGACACCCGAGTAGAGGTATACCTCCTCCTTTCCCAATCTATTGCCATTTGGATTATAATCTGCTTTTCTGTTTTTGTCACCAAGGTGGATAAGCTCATATTTATCCATATTATATTTCATCTGCCATGCATTTGCCCACTTACTCAACTTGTCCAAATCACGCTGAAGCATCTCTACGCCACCTCAGTTCACCCCCCCTGCCAACCTCTCTCGCTTCTTGCTGTTTCCTAAGTACTTACAATTTAAAGAGCTGGTGGTGTACAATTATGTGATAGATGAAGATTTTCAGTGGTTAAACCATCAGCCAACAATGCAACAGGTATGGGTTTGCTACTAATGAGCTTCTGGACAAACACGATCACCATGTTGCTGCTCAATACCACTACAATTAACATAAGATGCATTGGGAGCACAAAGGTGACACTTTTTCCAATTTAAGTTTCATTTGTAACTATTTCACACTTCATTGGTTTCACTTTATTCATGTATGCATCGTCATTATTGGTTGAGACTAGCTCAGTCAGGCAGCTAGAGATTCTGGTACATTTCAAGGTTGGCACATATTGGGGTAAATTCAGAATACTTCTCTATTGTGGAAGAAATGGTGGTGTCTTTGTGTTCACTCTTTATTCAATGTACACTTTAGTGTCCAGTCTGGTACTCGCCACTCGTTGGTGCATGGTCAACCTTGTAGTTTCATTGACTGTTCCCATTCTACACCCAGGATACCGGGCTCTCCTGTTCTCAATTCTTCCAACCCGAACCCCACTCCAAAACCCAGCTCCATCAGTGAGTCACTCTTGCCAGTTCCAAGCCTCCACGTAAGCTATCGTTCACCTGTTCCATTCCCTTGAGTTGCAGAGGTCAATAAAGAAAATGGATAAACTCAGACACAACCGCACAAAGCTGACTTGCACACCACCTTTAAACAAACATGAGTACCATGAGATTCTCAAGCACTGCTGACTTTACCTGATTTTAAACAAAGAGCTGTATATTATAAAGGATACACTGTATACAGATGTATTACAAGTATTTACATTGTGCACTTGCAATGCCAAGGCATCCAAGGCTATGGAATTAGAATAGGGTTGTTTTGGTCCAGCGCATACTCGATGGGCAGAAAGGTCTTTTTCTGTGCTGTAGACCTGTCTGATTGTATAAGTGTGAACCCACTACAGGCAGGTGTCAGTTCTGACATGCCTCAAACACACTGTTGACTGTCTGCAGCTTGACATGCCATTGGGAAATCAAAATTTCAGCTTTCACATAATTTTTCAGTCTGTCTGCATGATATGTTTCCTGCTCTTGTAGATCCCACAGATGTCACACCTGTATTCCACTGCCCCTTCACATCTGGGTCAGCTCCTCAATGAATACCAACAGAGACAAAAACCTCAATGACTCCAAACCCTTGTCCCTTCCACCAAAGACAGGAATTGTTCAGCTCTGATCAGCATCGATGAGCATCTCTGACTCTCTAATCTTTATGATCAGCATAAAATTGAGCTGGAAACTTGTCACCACTCTCATTCTGCGAAGTGTAGACATTTAAGGGCTGTATCTTTTTTTCTTTCAGGAAAGTTTAAGCAAGCTCTCCTAGTGCAGCAGCTACTTAATCTAATTAAGCTGCTATAGAAAGGGTGTTGTGAAACTTGAAAGGGTTCAGAAAAGATTGACAAGGGTGTTGCCAGGGCTGAAGGGTTTGAGTTATAGGGAAGAGGCTGAATAGGCTGGGGCTATTTTCCTTAGGTGTTGGAGGCTGAGGGGGTGGCCTTGTAGAAGTTTATAAGATCATGAGGTGTATAGATAGGGTGAATAGCCGATGTCTTTTTCCCCCAGGATGGGGAGTTCAAAACTAAAGGGCGTAGGTTTAAGGTGAGAGGGAAATTATTTTAAAAGGACCTGAGGGGCAACTTTTTCAAGCAGATGGTGGTGTGTGGATGGAATGAGGAAGTGGTGGAGGCAGGTACAATTACAACATTTAAAAGGCATCTAGATGGGTATATGAATAGGAAAAGTTTGTGTGGAGGGATATGGACCAAATGCTGGCAAATGGGATGAGATTAATTTAGGATATTTGGTTGACACAGACAAGTTGGACCAAAGGGTCTGCTTACATGCCGTACAGCTCGATGACTCTAAGTAAACCGGTGAGACCTGGGTCTTATCATAGAATCCCTACAGTGTGGAAACAGACCACCTAACCCTTATATCCCTGGACACTATAGACAATTTAGCATAGCCAATCCACCTAGCCTGCACATCTTTGGACTATGGGAGGAAACTGGAGCACCTGAAAGAAACCCATGCAGACACAGGGAGAATGTGCAAACTCCACACAAGCATTTGCCTGAGATGGAAATTGGACGTGGGTCCCTGGCGCTGTGAGGCAGCAGTGCTAACCACTGAGCTACCATGTTGCTCTGTGCAACAGGCCTTAAAAGATAGGCGTACAATGCTTCCAGCACAGAGTGCGACCAGCAAGTGTGTGCGAAGCTGCGAATTTAGCTAAGTGTTGGACTTTAGGCAAGTGGAGGATGGAGGCATTGCTGTGTCTTGTTCTGGCGAAGGGGCTGCTTTGTGATTGAGGTGCTGCTGGTTAGACTGAAGAGTGAGCCTCAGTGAATACCAGGCTTTGTTCAGGAGGGTGAGCTCCTACCCTTAAACAAGGTAAGGGTAACACTTTTTTTTTTAATCCCTTAGCCCGCTAGTTGTTGAAAGGAGGGAGATGGCAGTCAGTGGAATGGTATGCTCTCCTGCCAGATGTGAGAGGTCAAGGTGCAGTCGACTGTCCCTGGTAACTGTCTGGCTGCAGCTCCTCTCAGACCACATCAATTGATTGGAATGGCAATTGGACACTCTGAGGAGTATACAGGAGGTGGAGAGTGTGATAGATAACAGCTTCAGGGAGGTGGTCACAACACAGGTGCCGTCAGGTAGATGGGTGACCACCAAGAAAGGTAGGCAGGAAGTGTAGGAATCTCTTGCGGCCAGCCCCCACTCAAACAAGTATACCATCTCGATACTGTTGCGGGGGGGATAGCCTCTCAGGGGAAAATAACCACTGCAGCCAGGTCTTTGGCACCACACTGACTCTTCTATAAAGCAGGGTTAGGCAAAGTCCAGGCAAGTAATTATGATCGGGGACTCTGTGGTCAGGGGACACAGACAGGCATTTCTTCAGCCGCAAGTGAGACTCTAGGATAGTCTGTTGCCTCTCTGATGTCTGGGTCAAGGACGTCTTGGACCAGTTACACCAAATTCTCAAAGGGGAGCATATGCATCCAGAGGTTGTTGTACACATCGGTACCAACAATATAGGTAGAAAATGGGATGAAGTCCTGCAGAGTGAATATAGGGAGTTAGGCAGGAGAGGAAAAAGCAGGACCTCAATGGTAGTAATCTCTGGATTATTCCTGGTGCCACATGCCAGTGAGACTAGGAATAGAAGGATAGGACAGATGAATGCATGGCTGAGAAGCTGACGCAGGGGGCAGGGATTCAGATTTTTGGAGCATTGGGATTTCTTCTGGGGCAGAGGTGACCTGTACAAGAGGGACAAGTTGCACCTGAACTGGAAGGGAACCAATATCCTGGCGGGGAGATTCACTTGCGCTACTGGGAGGGTTTAGACTAGTCAATTCGAGGGGTGGGATCCTAAGCAGTTGAGACAAGACAGAAGGTTGACGCTAATGCTGAAGTTAGAGTGCAAGTTAAATAAACCAGGCAGGCAAGAGCATGGCAGGGAATGAGGGAAGGCCAGTGGATTAAACTGTGTTTATTTCAATGCAAGAGGCCTGACAGGAGAGGCAGACGAACTCCGGGCACGGATAGTAACATGGGACTGGGCTATCATAGCTGTTACAGAAACATAGCTGAGGGAGGGACAGCTCTATGATCTGGGATACAGATGCTATAGGAAGGATAGAAGGGGAGGCAAGACAGGAGGATGAGTGGCATTTTTGATTGGGAATACATCATGGCAGTACTTACAGGGGATCATCCAATGAAGCTACATGGGTGGAACTGAGAAATAAGTAGGGGGTGATCACTGATGGGATTGTACTTTAGGCCCCTAATAGTCAGTGAGAAATTGAGGAACAAATGTGTAGGGAGATTGCAGATAGCTGTAAGATTAATAGAGTGGCACTATTACGGGATTTTAACTTTTCAAACATAGACTGGGACTGCCATAGTGTTAAGGACTTTGATGGGGAGCAATTTGTTAAGTGTGTTGAAGAAAACTTTCTCAACCAATCTCAGCGCCAGGGACCCAGGTTCAAGTTGACCCTCAGATGACTGTCTGTGTGGAGTTTGCACATTCTCCCCGTGTCTGTGTGGGTTTCCTCTGGGTGCTCTGGTTTCCTCCCACAGTCCAGAAATGTGTAGGTTAGGTGGATTGGCGGTGCTAAATTGCCCATAGTGTTCAGGGATGTGCAGACTGGGTGGATTAGCCTTTGGAAGTGCAGGGTTACAGGGTTAGGTTAGAAGTGGAGTTTGGTGGGATGCCCTTCTGACGGTCAATGTGGACTCAATGGGCTGAATGGCCTGCCTCCACATTGTAGGGGATTCGATGAATATGTAGATAGCCCGAAAACTCAACCGCCTCTTGGGAAATAAGGCAGGGCAAGTAACTGACGTGTTAGCGGGGGAGCACTTTAGGACAAGTGATTATAATTCTATTAGTTTTAAAATAGTTATGGAAAAGGATAGACCTGGTCCACAAGTTAAAGTTGTAAACTGGGGCAAGGACAGTTTTGATGGTATTAGACATAGGGTTTATAGTGAGAGGGGAGAGATTTTAGAGGCCTGAGGGGAAACACTTTCACACAGAGGGTGGTGCATATATATAATGAGCTGCCAGAGGAAGTGGTAGAGTACAATTAGAACATTCAACAGACACTTGGACAGGTACATGGATAGGAGAGGTTTAGAGGGATATGGGCCAAACGCAGGCAAATGGGACTAGTTTAGTTGAGGAAACCTGGTCGGCATGGACATGTTGAGCCCAAGGGTCTGTTTCCAAACCATATAACTCTGACCTCCTCCCGGATTTAATATATTCAATTTCACAACTTTGAACTCATGACTGTTGACTACTTGGTCAGGTAAAATAGATACTTGTATTTCTAAAGGAGTGTTCACAACCTTAAGACACATCAAGACCTCTAAAGCCAATTATCTACTGAAGTGTAGACACTGATGTAATATAAGAAATGCAGCAGTCATTTAGCCCAGCAAAATCCCACAATGACCAAATCATCTGCTTTACCAGGACACGCTGCATCCATTGAAAGAATCAAACAGCACATTTTGCTGCAGAAATCACATCACAATGCAGCATTGAGAATCTAGAGACCTGTTCTGTTCTCTGCTTGAATGATAAAAATTCCATCAGTGCATCAATGAGCTCCACTCCCAGACTCTGTGAGGGGTTTGACCACGTTTAACTTCAGTGGCCAGGCACAGAGAGATGCTGAAAATAAATCATCATAATTCATTCAGTTACCTACATGGCAGGATACATACAGATCACTGAGTCCTATTTACCAAAGTAACATGGACTCGCAGTCTGCTCTGGATAGTGTTGGTAGAGGTACCAGCTTTCTTTCCATTACACTGTTTTTTTTAATTGATCACAGGATGTGGGCATCACTGGCCTAGCAAGCACATATTGTCCACCTCTAATTGCCTTTGAGAAGGTGGTGATGAGCTGTTTTCTTGGACCACTGCAGTCCTTGGGATGTAAGTACACCCACATAAACTTAGGGATGGAGTTCCATGATTTTGACTCAATGACACTATTTCCAAGTCAGGATGGTGATAGTTTGGAGAGGAATGTGGAGGTGGTGGTGTTTTCATGTTCCTGCTGCCCTTGACCGACTGTGTGTTGGTTTGGAAGGTGCTGTCAGAGGAACCTTGGTGAGTTACTGACTAGGAAGCTCTCCCCTTTTACTTGTATCAGAGATAAAAGGTACTGCAGATGCTGGAGAATCCGAGATAACAAGCATGGGGCTGGATGAACACAGCAGGTCAAGCAGCATCATAGGAGCAGGAAAACTTGACGC
>JAHRHZ010000194.1:1141560-1157304 GCA_024137785.1 Ginglymostoma cirratum | reverse complement strand
CAAATGCTAACAGACCTGGAGAAGATGGTGGTCAGGGACAATGACCTGGATGTGCTTGTTCTGGTCAATAGCTCATACAATTCTTTGAGACTCACAGGAAAGTGTAGGTGTTAGGTAAGGACAGGAATGGGATTAGCAACACTGCCTCTCTCTGTGTAGCCAGACAACATTTTATTACCATACAGTTTGGGTACTGAAAGTAGTGGAGTTGTATGAATGGAGTTGTACCTCAGCAAACGGCAGGCTTCAGGGAAGGAGGAGCAAACATCAGCAGCAAACTGAGGGTTACTGCTTCAGAGTCTGTGCTTTATTCCCCCAGTGACTACTGAATGCTGGAATACCACGACACAAAACCCTGCCTCTGATTGATTTCCACACTCTCGACATCTCTTCTGATTTATGGAAGCTGGGCCACTCAATAACAGCTTTGATTCGTTTTTATTTTGCAATTTGTCAAAATGCTTCACAGATCTATAAACAGCCTGAAACTAGTCTCCGAACAAGAGGCATTCTCGAACTTTCCTCAGCTGCAATTACCCAGAAACCTTTCAAATTACTTCCAAAAAACTTGTCAACACAACAAGGACCAACAGAATAACAGGAACACAATACCAAGTCCAATCAAGAGAAAGACATTCTTCCTAGTCCAGTTTGCATTTCAAAAGTGACTTTGCCCAAATTTCCTTGTTACCTGACAGAAACATTAAATCAAAATCATGGAGAGTCGGAGAAGGTGTGTAGGGAATCAGAAAACACTCAAAGACTGAGTTCACCAGACACCCACCTGAGAAGCAGAGGTGGATGTTGTGGATAGTGCAAGTCAAACAGAAACCAAGAGACCATAAGGAAAAGGAGCAGGAGTTGACCATATGGGTGCTTGAGCCTGCTCTGTCATTCAGTATAATTGTGGCAGATCCCCTGCTTCAACTCCACTTTCTCACATACTCTCCATAACCATCAATTCTCTGAGAAACAAAAAATTTTGTCTATGCAGTCTTTGTGTTCAACAATGGAACAGCCACAATCCTTGGGTAAAGAGAAACCAAACACTTGCATGATAACAAGGTGTGGAGTCGGATGAACACAGCAGGCCAAGCAGCATCATAGGAGCAGGAAAGCTTGACATTTCAGGCCCAGACCCTTCATCAGAAATGGGGGAGGGGAAGAGGGTTCTGAAATAAATAGGGAGAGAGGGGGAGGCGGATAGAAGATGGATAGAGGAGAGGATAGGTGGAGAGGAGGCAGACAAGTCAGAGAGGCGGGGATGGAGCCATTAAAGGTGGGTGTAGGTGGAGGGGTGGGGAGGAGATAGGTCAGTCCAGGGAGGACGGAGAGGTCAAGGGGGTGGGATGAAGTTAGTAGATTGGAGTTGGGGGTGGGGCTTGAGGTGGGAGGAGGGGATAGGTGAGAGGAAGAACAGGTTAGGGAGGTGGAGATGAGCTGGGCTGGTTTTGGGATGCGGTTGGGAGAGGCGAGATTTTGAAACCTGTGAAATCCACATTGATGCCATTGGGCTGCAGGGTTCCCAGGCTGAATATGATTTGCTGTTCCTGCAGCCTTCGGGTGGCATCATTGTGGCATTGCAGGAGGCCCAGGATGGACACGTCGTCTGAGGAATGGGAGGGGGAGTTGAAATGGTTCGCGACTGAGAGGTGCAGTTGTTTGTTGTGAACTGAGCGCAGGTGTTCTGCAAAGCGGTCCCCAAGCTTCCGCTTGGTTTCCCCGATGTAGAGGAGGCCACAACGGGAACAGCGGATGCAGTATACCACATGGGCAGATGTGCAGGTGAACATCCGCTTGATGTGGAAAGTCTTCTTGGGGCCTGGGATTGGGGTGAGGGAGGAGGTGTGGGGGCAGGTGTAGCACTTCCTGCGGTTGCAGAGAAGAGTGCGGGGTGTGGTTGGGCTGGAGGGGAGTATGGAGCGGACAAGGGAGTCACAGAGAGAGTGGTCCCTCCGGAAAGCAGACAAGGGTGGGGAGGGAAAGATGTCTTTGGTGGTGGGGACGGATTGCAGTTGGCGGAAGTATCGGAGGATGATGCATTGAATCCGGAGGTTGGTGGGGTGGTACGTGAGGACGAGGAGGATTCTTTTTGGTTGTAATTGCGGGGACGGGGTGTGAGGGATGAGTTGCAGGAAATGCGGGAGACACGGTCACGGGCGTTCTCGACCACTGCGGGGGCAAGTTGCGGTCCTGGAAGAATGAGGACATCTGAGATGTACGGGAGTGGAATGCCTCATCCCGGGAGCAGATGCGGCGGAGGCGAGGGAATTGGGAATAGGGGATGGCATTTTTGCAGGAAGGTGGGTGGGAGGAGGTGTATTCCAGGTAGCTGTGGGAGTCAGTGGGCTTGAAATGGATATCAGTTTCTAGGTGGTTACCCGAGATGGAGACAGAGAGGTCCAGGAAGGAGAGAGAAGTGTTGGAGATGGTCCAGGTGAACTTCAGGTTGGGGTGGAAGGTGTTGGTGAAGTGGATGAACTGTTCGAGCTCCTCGTGGGAGCACGAGGCGGCGCCGATGCAGTCATCAATGTAACGGAGGAAGAGGTGGGGTTTCGGGCGGCCAGCGGAAGAGGGATTGTTCCACGTAACCTACAAAGAGGCAGGCATAGCTTGGGCCTATGCGCGTAGCCATGGCCACCCCCTTTGTCTGTAGGAAGTGGGAGGAATTGAAAGAGAAGTTGTTGAGGGTGAGGACGAGTTCGGCTAAGTGGATGAGGGTGTCAGTGGAGGGGGATTGGTCTGGTCTGCGGGACAGGAAGAAGTGGAGGACCTTTAGGCCATTTCCATGGGGAATACAGGTGCGTAGGGACTGGACGTCCATAGTTAAAATGAGGTGTTGGGGACTGGGGAATTGGAAGTTCTGGAGGAGGTGGAGGGTGTGGGTGGTGTCATGGACGTAGGTAGGGAGTTTAACCCCACTGCGAAGCCTCTTCTAAGGATGCCTACCCTGAAGAAGTTACCCTCCTCCCTGTGGACAAACCTCAGGGGATCTCTCTCGCACTGCAACTCTCTCATAATCTCTTCGGCCTTGAAACTGCTTGACCATGTCCTGAAGCAAACCAGGTACTACAGCCACATCACCTTTCTTAGTACCTGCCGACGGAACCAGATCATCCCCAATGGACAACAGTCCACATTCAAGCCTTCCCAATTTGGCCCCAACCGTGTCAATATCTACATTCAGAACACTGAGACCCTTCAGAAACCTGCGACTCCTGAAACACACACTTGCAGCAATGCTTTGGAATGTCCAGGCACTACAATCAAGACTCCCCCAGCTCAGAGCCTCCCTCTCCCAGACCTGCAAAGGACCTCTCCTGTTTTTTATTCTTCGTAGGATCCACAGCCTGAATTCACAATTCTACTCAGCTTTATTGGAGACTAAAAACCATAAGTACAGTAAACATACTGGTGCCCACCACCCAAAACGGGCTTCCCCCACCTCCCAAATCCCCAACCCTACCCAGGACCTCCTCCACAATGTACCCGCCACCATTGGCCACGAGGCCACAGTCGGAGAACCCACTGATGACGTCACATCCGCCACCGCCGGGTCCACCACTTCCGGGACAGGGAACGCCGCCGCTGCTGAAACCACCGCCTCCATCACCGAAACCAACACCACAGACACTACTGTCATCGCTGCTGCCGCCACCTACCCCGCTCCGCCCACCGCCTACGCCGCTCCACCCACCGCTGACGCCGATGTAATTCCGCCTGATGCCGACGCAACCCCACCCAGTGCCGGCGCCGACGCAATTCCACCCACAGCCGACGCCAACAACGCTCCGCCCACTGCCTCCACAGTCAGCAGCTCCAGAGGAGACAGCAACACTGAGCCCTGCCGAGTCTTCACCATCCCCCCAGACCTCCCCGTTACTGAGGACTGAGCGTTCGTCCTCAGTGAAAGGGCTCACCTTTGTCCCCCTCCACTCACATATCAATGAATACCGCTCACGCTTGGATATTGAGCAGTTTTTCCGCCGCCTCCGCCTCCACGCTTACTTCTCCAACCGTGAATCTAACCCTCCCTCTACTGTCCCCTTCTCCCGCCTCCAACACAAGCCCTCCTCCTGGACACCACCCCAAGGCCTCCAACCCTCCCTCGACCTCTTCATCTCCAACTGCCGTCGAGACATCAATCGCCTCAACCTCTCCACCCCTCTCAAACACTCCAACCTCTCCACCGCAGAACGTGCAGCCCTCCGCTCCAATCCCAACCTCACCATAAAACCCGCGGACAAGGGAGGCGCAGTTGTAGTATGGTGCACTGACCTCTACATCGCTGAGGCCAGGTGCCAACTCTCCGACACCACCTCTTACCGCCCCCGGATCATGACCCCACCCCCGAGCACCAAACCATCATCTCCCAAACCATCCATCACCTCAGGTGACCTCCTACCCACTAGCTCCAACCTCATCGTTCCCCAACCCCACACCGCCCACTTCTATCTCCTTCCCAAAATCCACAAACCTGAATGCCCTGGTCGACCTATTGTCTCCGCCTGCTCCTGCCCCACTGAACTCACCTCCACCTACCTAGACTCCATTTTCACCCCCTTGGTCCAGGAACTCCCTATCTACGTCCGTGATACCACCCACGCCCTCCACCTCCTCCAGAACTTCCAATTCCCCGGTCCCCAACACCTCATTTTTACTATGGACGTCCAGTCCCTATACACCTGTACTCCTCATGCAGATGGCCTAAAGGCCCTCCGCTTCTTCCTGTCCCGCAGACCTGACCAATCCCCCTCCATTGCCACCCTCATTCGCTTAGCCGAACTCGTCCTCACCCTCAACAACTTCTCTTTCAATTCGTCCCACTTCCTACAGACAAAGGGGGTGGCCATGGCTACCCGCATGGGCCCAAGCTATGCCTGCCTCTTTGTAGGTTACGTGGAACAATCTCTCTTCCGTACCTACACTCGCCCTAAACCCCACCTCTTCCTCCATTACACTGATGACTGTATCGAAGAAATTGAAGAACTCAAGAAATTGAAGTACAGGTCCTCAAGGGTCATAATCTCCGGATTACTGCCCGAGCCACGTGCCAATTGGCATAGGGATAAGAAAGTTAGGAAAGTAAACACGTGGCTAAGGGATTGGTGTGGGAAAGAGGGATTCCATTTCATGTGGCATTGGCATCAGTTTTGGAACCGGGGGGATCTGTACCGTTGGGACGATCTCCACCTGAACCGATCTGGAACCAGTGTTCTAGCGAAAAGAATAAATAGGGTGGTCAGTAGGACTTTAAACTTCTGAGTCGGGGGGTGGGGGAGGGAAAGCGACAGGGTGTATGGAGTTAAATGGAAAGAAAAGCAGCAGGATAGCATGTGAGCGGGTGGGTTTAAGCTCGAGGCAGACTAGGAATGCAGCACAAAGGAAGGATAACTTAGGACATTTTATGATTTCCAATAATGATAAGAAAGTTAGCATTAAGGCACTTTACCTAAATGCTCGTAGTATTCGTAACAAAGTAGATGAATTAATGGCACAAATCATCTTGAACGATTATGATGTGGTAGGCATCACAGAGGTATGGTTGCAGGGGGTTCAGGACTGGCAGTTAAACATCCAAGGATTTACAACTTCTCAAAGACAGGGAGGTGGGCAGAGGGGGTGGGGTTGCCTTGTTAGTTAAGAATGAAATCAAATCAATAGCACTGAATGACATAGGGTCAGATGATGTGGAGTCTGTGTGGGTGGAGTTGAGGAACCACAAAGGCAAAAAAACCATAATGGGAGTTATGTATAGACCTCCTAACAGTGGTCAGGACCAGGGGTACAAGATGCACCAGGAAATAGATAGGACATGTCAGAAAGGCAAGGTCACGGTGATCATGGGGGACTTCAATATGCAGGTGGACTGGGTGAATAATATTGCCGGTGGATCCAAAGAAAGGGAATTCATGGAATGCCTACAGGATGGCTTTTTGGAACAGCTTGTGATGGAGCCCACAAGGGAGCAGGCTATTCTGGACTTAGTGCTATGTAATGAGCCAGACTTTATAAAAGACCTTAAAGTAAGGGAACACTTAGGAGGCAGCGATCATAATATGGTAAAGTTCAGTCTGCGGTTTGAAAGAGAGAAGGCAAAATCAGATGTAATGGTGTTACAGTTAAATAAAGGTAATTACAGGGGCACGAGAGAGGAACTGACGAAAATCGACTGGAAGCAGAGCCTAGCGGGGAAGCCAGTAGAGCAACAATGGCAGGAGTTTCTGGGTGTAATTGAGGACACAATACAGAGGTTCATCCCAAAGAAAAGAAATATTATCCGGGGGAGGATTAGACAGCCATGGCTGACAAAGGAAGTCAGGAAATGTATCAAAGAAAAAGAGACAGTCTATATGGTGGCCAAGAGCTCTGGGAAATCAGAAGATTGGGAAGGGTACAAGAACAAATAGAGGATAACAAAGAGAGAAATAAGGAAGGAGAGGATCAAATACGAAGGTAGGCTAGCCAGTAATATTAGAAATGATAGCAAAAGTTTCTTTCAATACATAAGAAACAAACGAGAGGCAAAAGTAGATATTGGGCTGCTCCAAACTGATGCTGGAAGGCTAGTGAAGGGAGAGAAGGAAATAGCTGAAGAACTTAATAAGTATTTTGCGTCAGTCTTCACAGTGGAAGACATGAGTAATATCCCAACAATTAAGGAGAGTCAGGGGGCAGGGTTGAGTATGGTAGGCATTACAAAAGAGAAAGTGCTAGAAAAGCTAAAAGGTCTAAAAATTGATAAATCTCCTGGCCCTGATGGGCTACATCCTAGAGTTCTGAGGGAGGTGGCTGAGGAAATAGCAGAGGCTTTGGTTGTGCTCTTTCAAAAGTCACTGGAGTCAGGGGAAGTCCCAAAAGATTGGAAAATTGCTGTTGTAACCCCCTTGTTTAAGAAAGGATCAAGACAAAAGATGGAAAATTATAGGCCGATTAGCCTAACCTCGGTTGTTGGTAAAATTCTAGAATCTATCGTTAAGGATGAGATTTCTAAATTCTTGGAAGTGCAGGGTCGGATTAGAACAAGTCAGCATGGATTTAGTAAGGGGAGGTCGTGCCTGACAAACCTGTTAGAATTCTTTGAAGAGGTAACAAATAGGTTAGACCAGGGAAACCCTGTGGATGTTATCTATCTAGACTTCCAAAAGGCCTTTGATAAGGTGCCTCACGGGAGGCTGCTGAGTAAGGTGAGGGCCCATGGTGTTCGAGGTGAGTTACTGGCATGGATTGAGGATTGGCTGCCTGACAGAAGGCAGAGGGTTGGGATAAAAGGCTCTTTTTCAGAATGGCAACCGGTGACAAGTGGTGTCCCGCAGGGTTCAGTGTTGGGGCCGCAGCAGTTCACTTTATATATTAATGATCTGGATGAAGGGACTGGGGGCATTCTGGTGAAGTTTGCCGATCATACGAAGTTGGGTGGACAGGCAGGTAGTACGGAGGAGGTGGGGAGGCTGCAGAATGATTTAGACAGTTTAGGAGAGCGGTCCAGGAAATGGCTGATGAAATTCAATGTGAGCAAATGTGAGGTCTTGCACCTTGGAAAAAAGAATACAGGCATGGACTATTTTCTGAACGGTGAGAAAATTCATAAAGCTGAAGTACAAAGGGATCTGGGAGTGCTAGTACAGGAATCTCTAAAGTTAACTTGCAGGTTGAGTCTGTGATTAAGAAAGCGAATGGAATGTTGTCATTTATCTCAAGAGGGTTGGAATATAAAAGCAGTGATGTGCTTCTGAGACTTTATAAAGCTCCAGTTAGGCCCCATTTAGAATACTGTGTCCAATTTTGGGCCCCACACCTCAGGAAGGACATACTGGCACTGGAGCGTGTCCAGCGGAGATTCACGCGGATGATCCCTGGAATGGAAGGCCTAACATACGATGAACGGCTGAGGATCCTGGGATTGTATTCATTAGAGTTTAGAAGGTTGAGGGGAGATCTAATAGAAACTTACAAGATAATGCATGGCTTAGAAAGGGTGGAAGCTGGGAAGTTGTTTCCGTTAGGTGGGGATACTAGGACCCATGGGCACAGCCTGAGAATTAGAGGGGGTCAATTTAGAACGGAAATGAGGAGACATTTCTTCAGCCAGAGAGTGGTGGGCCTGTGGAATTCATTGCCACGGAGCGCAGTGGAGGCCGGGACGTTGAATGTCTTCAAGGCAGAGATTGATAAATTCTTGATCTCGCAAGGAATCAACGGCTATGGAGAGAGTGCGGGTAAGTGGAGTTGAAATGCCCATCAGCCATGATTAAATGGCGGAGTGGACTCGATGGGCCGAATGGCCTTACTTCCACTCCTATGTCTTATGGTCTTATGGCGCCGCCTCGTGCTCCCACGAGGAGCTCGAACAGTTCATCCACTTCACCAATACCTTCCACCCCAACCTGAAGTTCACCTGGACCATCTCCAACACTTCTCTCTCCTTCCTGGACCTCTCTGTCTCCATCTCGGGTAACCACCTAGAAACTGATATCCATTTCAAGCCCACTGACTCCCACAGCTACCTGGAATACACCTCCTCCCACCCACCTTCCTGCAAAAATGCCATCCCCTATTCCCAATTCCTTTGCCTCCACCGCACCTGCTCCCAGGATGAGGCATTCCACTCCCGTACATCTCAGATGTCCTCATTCTTCAAGGACCGCAACGTCCCCCCAGCAGTGTTCGACAACGCCCTCGACCGTGTCTCCTGCATTTCCTGCAACTCATCCCTCATATCCCGTCCCCGCAATTACAACCAAAAACGAATCCTCCTCGTCCTCACGTACCACCCCACCAACCTCCGGATCCTCCTCCGACACTTCCGCCATCTGCAATCTGACCCCACCACCAAAGACGTTTTTCCCTCCCCACCCTTGTCTGCTTTCCGGAGGGACCACTCTCTCTGTGACTCCCTTGTCCGCTCCACACTCCCCTCCAGCCCAACCACACCCCGTACTTTTCCCTGCAACCGCAGGAAGTGCTACACCTGCCCCCACACCTCCTCCCTCACCCACATCCCAGGCCCCAAGAAGACTTTCCACATCAGGCAGATGTTCACCTGCACATCTGCCAATGTGGTATACTGCATCCGCTGTACCCATTGTGGCCTCCTCTACATCGGGGAAACCAAGCGGAGGCTTGGGGGCCGCTTTGCAGAACACCTGCGCTCAGTTCGCAACAAACAACTGCACCTCCCAGTCGTGAACCATTTCAACTCCCCCTCCCATTCCTCAGATGACATGTCCATCCTGGACCTCCTGCAGTGCCACAATGATGCCACCCGAAGGCTGCAGGAACAGCAAATCATATTCAGCCTGGGAACCCTGCAGCCCAATGGTATCAATGTGGATTTCACAAGCTTCAAAATCTCACCTCCCCCAACCGCATCCCAAAATCAGCCCAGCTCGTCCCCGCCTCCCTAACCTGTTCTTCCTCTCACCTATCCCCTCCTCCCACCTCAAGCCCCACCTCCATCTCCTATCTACTAACCTCATCCCACCCCCCTTGACCTGTCTGTCCTCCCTGGATTGACCTATCTCCTCCCCACCCCCCCCCACCTACACTCATCCTTACTGGCTCCATCCCCGCCTCTTCGACTTGTCTGCCTCCTCTCCACCTATCCTCTCCTCTATCCATCTTCTATCCGCCTCCCCCTCTCTCCCTATTTATTTCAGAACCCTCTTCCCCTCCCCCATTTCTGATGAAAGTTCTAGGCCCGAAGCGTCAAGCTTTCCTGCTCCTATGATGCTGCTTGGCCTGCTGTGTTCATCCAGCTCCACACCTTGTTATCTCAGATTCTCCAGCACCTGCAGTTCCTATTATCCCTCACCAAACACTTGCAATTCTTTTGAGGGAAGACACTTATCCTTATCTTAGTCTTAATTCAATTGTCCCTTATCCTGAGACTATGTTCTTGTGTTCCAGACTCCCCAGCTAAAGAAAACAATCTGTGTCTAACCTGTTAATCTCTCAGCATTTGGTTTGTCAATTTCAGTGTCTACTCTCCCTATCTCAGTATTTACCCTGTCAATTTCTGTGCCTACCCTGTCAGTCTCCCAGCATATGCCCTGTCAGTCTCCATGTTTACCTGTCAGACCATAAGATAAAGGAGCAGAATAAGGCCATTTGGCCCATCAAATCTTCTCAGCCATTCTGCCATGGCTGAAATGTTTCTCAACACCATTCTCTGGTCTTCTCCCCATAATGTTTGATCCCCTCTACTAATCAAGAACCTATCTATCTCGGTCTTAAATACACTCAGTGTCTTGGCCTCCACAGCCCTCTGTGGAAATTCATCTTCATCTCAGTTCTAAATGATTGTCCATTCACTCTAAGACTGTGACCTTAGGTCCTAGTCTTTCCTACTGGTGAAAACATCTTCCCCATGTCCGCTGTATGCAGGTCTGTCAGTATTCTGTAAGTTTCAATCAGATTGTCTCTTCATTCTTCTAAACCCCATCAGGTACAGACCCAGAGTCCTTAAATGCTCCTCATATAACAACCCTCCATCCCCAAGATAATTCTCATAAACCTCCTCTGGACTGCCTCCAAGGCCAGCTCATCCTTCCTTAGATACAGGGCCCAAAACGGCTCACAATATTCCAAATGTGGTCTGACCAGAGCAATATACAGCCTCAGCAGTACAACCCTGCTCTCGTATTCTAACTGTCTTGCAATGAATGCTAGCATTGCATTTACCTTTCTAACTGCCATTTGAACCTTCACGTTAACAGTAAGAGAATCCCGAACTCAGACTCCCAAATCACTTTCCAAAGCCTTTTGCCATTTAGAAAATAGGGCATACCTCTATTCTTCCTGCCAAAGTGCATAACCTCACACTTTCCAACATTGTATTCCATCTGCCACTTCTTTGCCACTCTCCTGGCCTGTCCAAGTCCTTCTGCACCCTCCTTGTCTCTTCAACACTACTTGTCCTTCAAACCGTTTTTGTTAAACGTAGCAACAATGCCCTCAGTTCTTTTGTCGAGATCATTAACATATAACATGAATAGTGGTGGCCCCAACACTGACTCCTGTGAAACTCCACAAGTCACCAGATGCCATCCTGAAAAAGGCCCCTTTATCTCTACTCTCTGTCTTCCGCCAGTCAGCTTATCCTCTATCCATGCCAGTACCTTGCTCCTAACACCAGGGGCTGTTATCTTATTTAGCAGCCTCTCATGTGGCACCTTATTGAAGGCTTTCTGGAAATCCAAATAGATCAAATTCATTGGCTCTCCTTTGTCAAAGCTGCTTGTTACCTCTTCAAAGAGTTCTAACAGTTTTGTCAGGCATGACCTCTCCTTGATGAAGGCCATGTTGACTCAGTCTTATTTTACCACTCTCTTCCAAGTACTGTGCAATCTCATCCTTAATAATGGTCTTTAAAATCTTACAAACGACTGAGGTCAGGCTAACCAGCCCACAGATTTCTGTTTTCTGTCTCCTTCACTTCTTAAACAGGGGTTAGGGTTACTCTGTTAATGCCTCACTTCCTACCCAGTCAGTCTCTCTGTGTCTACCCCGTAAATCTCTCAGTATTTGCCCTGTCAGCCACTCAGAATCTACACACTATCAAACTCCTTCAGAATCTTGAATGCTTTGATGACATGGTTATCATTCTTCCAATCTAATGAATTTATTCAGCTTCTCTTCCTGGAACAATACTTCTAGCCAAGGAACCAATTTAGTGAACAAGAGGGACAGAGAGAGGTATAGAGTCAGCAATAGGGAGACATAGCATAGCTCAACAGTTCCACCAAAGAGCGAGAGAGAAAGAGAAAGAGAAAGAGAGAGAGAGAGAGAGAAACAGCAACAAATAAAGAAACAAAAAGCTCAGCTCAACAGGAGTGAGTGAGAGAGACGGGGGAGCGGGGAGACAGAGAGAGAAATAAAACAGGTCAACAGTGCCACCACAAAGAGAGTTAAGATGGGAGGAGACTTCAACACTAAGACATTTTCGTAAAACTGCAGAGAACATGAGAAACAGTCAAGGAAGCTGAGCATCAACTCTGCTCAGAGAGAGGATAGTCATGCCATAGAGGGTGAGATAAATGGATGTTTGCCTGTGTTAAACTTGTATTCTTATAATGCTAGATTCAGCACGTAAAGGGTTAGTTGCCAAGGCCATACACAAAAACCCATCATTCTGAACTATACTGTTCGTCTATTAGATCTACCTTGCAATGTAAGTTTATCAATACTCTCAGAATAGTGATTCTGAGATATTGATTAGTTATCCCAAGAGATGTTGTTATTTACGATCTGAAACATCTCATAATGTTCCTGAAGATGGTTTCATTGACCTGAAAAATACAATTACAACACCCACTAGAGCCTCTGTCTTCATCTACTCTTCTCTGTCTCTGTGGTGGGGTGTTGAGCTGTCTCCACTCTCTCTGTTTTTCTCCTGGGTTTGACGTTTAACTGTTCTCTCTCTGTATCTCACCCTCTCCGACGGGACTGCAGATTTGTTTTTTCACTGCACTCCCCCAATCCTCCATTTGTACTGATTGTCTAAAGTTTTCTTCTTTTTGAACTTTGTGAGGGAGAGTGGAGCCAGCCAGTCACACCAAAGGTTAGGTCTTTCATCTGGAATTAGTGAGTGATTAATGCTGCTCATAGAACATAGAATAGTACAACCCAGGAACATGCCCTTTAACCCATCATGTCTGTGCTGACCATGATGCTATTCTAAACTAATCCCAACTACGCAAACACAGTCTGTATCTCTTTATTCTCGACCTGTTCATGTGTCTGTTTAAATGCCTCTTAAACTTTGTTATCATATCTGCTTCTACCGCCTTCTCTGGCAGTACATTCCAGGCACCTACTGCTCTCTGTGTAAAAAAACTTTCCTCACATATTTCTTTTAAACTTTTCTCCTCTCACCTTAAACCTATGTCCCCTGGTATTTGACATTTCCACCCTGGGAAAGAGATTTCAACTATCCCCCAATCCATGTCTTTCAATTTCATAAACATCTTTTAAGGCGTTCCCTCAGCCTCCAACACTCTAGCGAAAACAATCCAAGTTTTTCCAACCTCTTATAGCTAATACACTCCAATCCAAGCAACATCCTGGTAAACCTCTTCTGCATCCTCTCCAAAGACTCCATATCCTTCCTATTGTATGGCAATCAGAACCATGTACAGTACTCCAAGTGTGACCTGACCAAAGCAGCATGACTTGACAACTTTTATACTCAATGCCCTGACCGACGAAGGCAAGCATGCCATATGCCTTCTCTACCAGCTTATCCATTTCTGTTGCCACTTTCAGGGAGCTATGGACTTAGACCCCGAGATCCCTCTGTATATCAATACTCCTAAGGATCCTTCCACTTATTGTATACTTTTCTGTTGCATTTGACCTCCCGAAAGCATCAGCTCCCACTTGTGTGTAAACTCCATCTGCCATTTCTCTGTCCAATCTTCCAACTGTATATTCTGCTGCATCCTTCCTTAACCTTCCTCACTAGTCACATCTCAACTAATCTTCTTGTCATCTGTAAACTTACTAATCAGATCACCTATATTTTCATTCAAATCATTTATATATTATAGACAACAGAGGTCCCATCACTGATCCTTGCTGAACACCACTGGTAAAAGACCTCCATCCCTCCATAACTACCCTCTGTGTTCTGTGGCCAAGCCAATTTTGAGTCTTGAGTCTTTTGGGAAAAGGAGCAGGATTTTGATAGGCTGGAGTCTTAAGTGATGAGAAGTTGGTTGGGTAGAGACTCCATCTCACAAACCTATGCTAGTAGATCACTTAAGAGATTGACAGAATGAACTGGAATGATAGGTGAATGAACTTTCAATCACGTGAACAAAACATGACCGATGTGTGAGTAGGTTAGTCTCTAATTGGTTGTCTGTTCTAGAATTCATTGAGTTGGCTACTCCCTGAATCATGATATCACTTGTCTAGATATTAGGCAGAAAACCGTGCACTCTAGATCAACGTTTGGCCTAATATTTTCTATCCATGTGAGCAATGAATGTTATGGCACCCATATAACAAGCAATATGCACCATCTGTAAGAACATCAGAAACAGGAACGGGATTATGTTATTTAGCCCCTCGAGCCTGCTCTGCCATTCAATAGGATCATGGTTGATCAGTCCCAGGGCTCTACTCCTTTTGCTCACCAGCTCTTCATAGCGCTTAATTCAAAAATTCATCTATCTTTAAATACTTTTAGTTATCTAGCTTCCATAACTCTCGGGCTAGAGAATTCCAGGCATTCATTCCGTACAGGCAGAAGACATTCCTTCACATCTACTTTTTAAATGAACACCCCTTTATTCTGTAACTATGTCCCCAGGTTTCAGATTCCTCCATGAGCGGAAACATTTTTTCAATATCCAACCTGTCAAGCCCCCTCAGAATCATGTATATTTCAATAAGATCACTCTTCATTCTTCTACACTCAAATGAAAAAAGGCCTAACCTCTTTCACCCTTTCATGATAAGTCAATTCCTTCCTGCTGGGAATCAGCCTAGTGGACTTCTTTTGAGATTATTTACATGGAAAATATATCTTTAGGAAGCTACCATATGTATGAAAAGTAAGGAAAGAACCTCACTCCAGGCTATTCACACACTGACATTCGGGTTCACAAATTATGAGGTTTATGAATTTAATTTCAAATTTACCATTGTGGCAGTTGAAGTCATGACCTTTCAGTTTTAAGCTCAGTACTATAACTATTACGCATGTGAAAGGAATTTGTGATTTTTTTTTTATATTGCAGCTTGTATTTTCGCCATTTGGCATCTTTTGTTTGTTTATTTTCTTTATTCTTTCATGGGATGTGTATAGCACTGGCAAGCCTAGCATTTGCTGTCCATCCCCAATTGCACTGGAACAGAGTGACTTGTTAGAATATTTCAAAGGGCAGTTCGGAATCAACCATATTGCTGTGGGCTTGAAGTCATATGTAGGCCAGACGAAGTAAAGATTGCAGATTTCAGTTCTTATCATGCTGCTATAGGAAGTTATTAAATTGGGAAGGGTGCAGAAAAGATTTATGAGGATGTTCCTGGTGAGATGTTAATGGGATAACATCCCATTAATTTTTATGCTCCTTGTCGTCTGACACAGGGGTATGTGGAAACTGTCTTAAACTTCCTGCCCGAATAGGATTGGGTGGGAAACGTTTGTAAAAGTGTGTGACTTCTGTAATTCTGTAAAGGGGAGAAATTTCTGTAGCGGTATGAAACTTCTGTTTCTACTGAATTGGCCAGGTCAGTGACCTTTGTTCAAGCCAGACACTTCGGCGGCTTGAAATCGCATTCTGTCACTTCGGCGACTTGAAATCGCATCCTGTCGTTATCAGTCACTTCGTGAACGATCAATGCTGTATCCTGTTCTCTTTATGTTCCAAATGTAGTAACTGTTTTATGTATCAGCCAATTCATAGAGTATAAAATGCGGGGACTGTCCGCTGTTTGGGGAGAATCGCTTATAGAACTCTGCACTCTGTGCTGGGTTGTGTACAGTGATCCTCCACAGCTTGTACTTGCTTAATAATAAAGGATTGTGTTTTTGTACCTACAAGATGTACCTACATCTTCCGTACCTACACTGGCCCTAAACCCCACCTCTTCCTCCGTTACATTGATGACTGCATTGGCGCCGCCTCGTGCTCCCACGAGGAGCTCGAACAGTTCATCCAATTCACCAACACCTTCCACCCCAACCTGAAGTTCACCTGGACCATCTCCAACACTTCTCTCTCCTTCCTGGAC
>JAHRHZ010000194.1:1088265-1141160 GCA_024137785.1 Ginglymostoma cirratum | reverse complement strand
CCACACCTTGTTATCTTGTGTTTTTGTAGCCAGGTCAGTGTCTTGCTATTGCATCAAGTCCGTGAGGGTCTCCGAAAACGAATCTTACACTGGGACTGGAGGGTTTGAGCTGTTAGGAGAGGATGGATAGGCTGGGACTTCTTTCCTTGGAGCATAGGTTAAAAGACATTTGGACAGTTACATAGATAGCAAAGGTTTTGACGGACGCGGGCTAAATGCAGGCAAATGGACTAGTTCAGTTTGGGAAACGTGGTTGACGTGGACAATTTGGACCGAAGGGTCTGTTTCTGATGTTAGAGTCGTAGAGCTGTACAGCATGGAAACAGATCCTTCGGTCCACCTTGTCCATGCTGACCAGATATCCTAAATAAATCGAGGCGCATTTGCCAGCATTTGGCCCATCGCCCTCTATAACCTTCCTATTCATATACCCATCCAGGTGCCTTTTAAATGTTGTAATTGTACCAGCCTCCACCACTTTCTCTGGCAGCTCATTTCATACTCGCACCACCCTCTGCATAAAAATGTTACCCCTTAGGTCCCTTTTAAATCTTATAGAAGTTTATAAAATTGTGAGAGACATAGATAAGGTGAATAGCAAACGTCTTTTCCCTAGGATAGGGGAGTTCAAAACTCGTGGGCAAAGGTTTAAGGTGAGAGATTTAAAAGGGACCTGAGGGGAACATTTTCACACAGAGGGAGGTGCATGTATGGAATGAACTGCCAGAGGAAGTGGTGGATGCAGGCACAATTACTACATTTAAAGGACATTTGGACAGTTACATAGATAGCAAAGGTTTTGACGGATGCGGGCTAAACGCAGGCAAATGGACTAGTTCAGTTTCGGAAACCTGGTTGACGCGGACGACTTGGACCGAATGGTCTGTTTCTGAGCTGCATGACTATGATTCTAAGGACGTCAGCAGATCAGTTGGGTTTTTACAACAATCAATGATAATGTCATGGTCACCATCACTGAAACTAACTTTCAATTCCAGATTTATTTAGTGACTTTAAATTCCAGAGCTGCCATGGTGGTATTTGAAACCAGACCATTAGCTTAGGCCTCTGGATTACTAGTCCAGTGACAAGCATGAAAGCCTTGCCTTTTGAATTGATAGGAAATGTGGAAATGGCAACTTTTGTTTTCTTCGATTATTGAGTGTTTTCTTTACTTAAAATTTCCTTGAATTATGAGGTAAAAAGCTTGAGTCATTTCATCACATCAACAAACACAATCAGGCAGCGGTAAAGTGTCTCTGCAAATTTGGAGCGAGGTTAGCTCTTGTGAACTGGAGGATGAAGGTCGGAGAGACATTGTCTCTGCAAATTAGGTGAATAATGAAGGGGAACAACTACATCTGGGGCTCAGGAAGGAAGTACTGTGGTGAGGAGAGAATTAAATCCCAGGAGGAAGAATATTGCTGAGAGTGGTTTTAGGCAAATAGTGCTATTTAAACCACATGTAGTTCTTTTAGATTAATAATAAATAGTTCACTATTTTTAAAGCAAACTGTCTCTTACAATGCATACAAATGTGAAAAGGGAGAAGTAGTATTAGGAAGGATGTACAGTTTAAAATGTCCCAAGAGATAACCTCACAAGAAATTTTCGTTATGATGTTATACTTTTAATGTGTTAAATGTCTTGGGGATCAATTTTTCTTTAATAATTCTACAAACCAGGAATAGCAAAATAGCAAATTACTGCCCTATTCTCTTAATAGCACTCAATAACTTAAAAACTCTTAATAACTTACAAACTCCTAATGCAGAGCTTCCCAAAGAGGGGCAGGACCCCATGTGTGGTTGCAGGCTTGAAATTTTGGCAGTAATGGCAGCTACAGAGCTCTGACCAAGTTACAACATCTGTACTACAGCATTATCATTTCTCACTTGAGTGTCATAATAATTTTCAAGCCTTGAAATGGGGTCACAGAGAGAAAACATTTAGGAAGCACTCTCTTAGTGGCTACCTTCTGATTTGTCACCTTGGCCTCCCCACCACTTGCCCTCTCCCTCTTGACTCTCTGCCTCCCTACCAGTTGTCCCTGTCCCTCCCACAATTGTATTCACAACTGAGAGGGACTTAGTTGTACGGGAGGATAGTGTGAAATAGGCTGGTATGCTAGAGGAGGTCGATGTTAGTAAGGAAGATGTGCTAGGAATTTTGAGGAAGTTGAAGATAGGTAAGTCCCCTGGGCCTGATGGGATTTATCCAAGGATTCTATGGGAAGCGAGGGAAGAGATCACAGGGACTTTGGCGATGATCTTTTCATCCTCACTGTCTATGGGTATAGTGCCGGAAGCCTGGAGAGAGGCAAACGTCATTCCCTTGTTCAAAAAAGGGAATAGGGATAACCCTGGAAATTGCAGGCCAGTTAATCTTATGTCAGTGGTGGGCAAATTACTGGAAAGGGCTCTAAGAGATAGGATTTATGATCACTTGGAAAGGCACAGTTTGATTCGTGATAGTCAGCATGGATTTGTGAGGGGTAGATCATACCTCACAAACTTTACCGAATTCTTTGAAGAGGTGACCAAACACATGGATGGAAGGTAGACCAGTGGATGTGGTATACATGGATTTAAGTAAGGTGTTTGATAAGGTTCCCCATGGTAGGCTCATGCAAAAGGTAAGGAGGCATGGGATATGGGGAAATGTGGCAGATTGGATTCAGAATTGACTGACTCTTAGAAGACAAAGGGTGGTGTTGGACGGAAAATATTCAACATGGTGCTCAATTATGAGTGGTGTACCAAAAGGATCTGTCCTGGGTCGTCTTCTATTTGTCATTTTTGTAAATGATCTGGATGAAGGAGTGGAAGGGTGGATTAGCAAGTTCACGGACGATATGAAGGTGGGTTGAGTTGTGGATAGTGCGGAGGGCTGTTCTAGGTTACAAAGGGACGTTGATAGGATGCAGAGCTGGGCTGAGAAGTGGCACGTGGAGTTTAACCCTGAAAAGTGTGAGGTGATTCATTTTGGAAGGACATATTTGAAAACAGAATACAGGGTTAACGGAAAGATTCTTGGCAGTATAGAGGAGCAGAGGGATCTTGGGGTCATGTTCACAGTTCCCTGAGAGCTGCCACCTAGGTGGACAGAGTTTCCTAGGGTGGAGGTGGCTATTACGAGGGGGCATAGTTTTAAAGTGAGTGGAGGTAGATACAGGGGAGACGTCAGAGATAGGTTCTTTACTCAGGGAGTGGTGGGGCCGTGGAATACATTGCCGGAGAGGGTAGCGGAGTCGGCCTCATTAGGGGCATTTAAGCAGCTATTAGATAGGCATATGGATGACGTATAAGGTAGGGATGGAGGTTAGATAGACCTTAGGATTAGGGTAAAAGTTCGGCACAACATCATGGGCCGAAGGGTCTGTACTGTGCTGTAATGTTCTATGTTCTCCCATCTCATCACTGACCCACACCACATCCCCTCCACTTCCATTCATCTTGCTATTTCCCTCTTGAGTCAGCCCCTTCCTCATGTTCGTTGCTATCCTTCTTGACTCTTTACACCATTTCTCCATCTCCTGAACACTCATTCTGAGCAGGGGCAGGGGCAGGCAAAGGGGGAATAGAATGAGGAAGCAAATGCAACGGTGAGCATGAAGGCTGGAGAGAAAAGTGGTGCATGTAAGAAATTTCAGATGTTAATCCTGTCTGATTAATCAACAGGTTTGACTCTCATTTGTTAATTTCCTGTTGTTGGAGGGTCAACCAGTCCTTTTGCAGGAGCGGCAGTAAGCCTCAGTTAACCAACAATAACATTGCTGCAGTAATTAAATGTATGCCACTTGATGGACTGTTACGTAGCCACAGGGCACAAAAGGAATGCTGGCGTGATCGATAAGGACACAAGGTTTACTTACAGGATTGACTGCTGGTGCTGAAAGGAGATAATATTTAGCCTAAAGGCTCAAAATCCGAGAGACTGGTCGAGTTGACAGTTGCTGTTTAGGAAGCAGTGAACGAAGGGACCTAGGGATTACAGAAGAAAACACGCTGTGGAGGTGCCGGAGGTGTTGGACCGGGGTCGACAAAGTCAAAAATCTCACAATATGAGGTTATAGCCCAACAAGTTTATTTGAAATCACAAACTTTTGGAGCGTCGCTCCTTTGTCAGGAACAGTGAGGGAGGGCACACAGACACAGATCAAAGGATCATGCAACTGTGAGTGGCGTGAACAAACGTAAACTATTTTTATTCACTCACAGGAAAAGGACATCACTAGCTAGGCAGCATTTATTGCCCATCCCTAATTGCCCAGAGGGCAGTTAAGAGTCAGTCACATTGCTGTGGGTGTGGAGTCACATGTAGGCCAGACCAGGTAAGAATGGCAGTTTCCTTCCCTAAAGAACATTAGTGAACCAAATGGGTTTTTCCAACAATCAACGATGGATTCATGGTCATCATTAGACTCTTAATTCCAGATATTTATTGAATTCAGATTCCACCATCTGCCATGGCAGGATTCAAATTTGGGTCTCTGGATTAGCAGTCCAGCAATAATGCCAATAGGCCATCACTTCCCCTAAAATAGCTGATGGACAACTCTGTCAGAAAGGAGATGCAAGTTTCGATTGATTAAGATGCAAATTCCAGAGTCTGTTTCAAGTCACTACCCCAAGACAATTAAAGGTTTTATCAGTGTCAGCCTAACTTTCCAAACTTCAATCAGGCAGAGATACAAAAGGTGACATTTCAGGTCAGATACTGAATTGTAGGTGTGAGGTCTTGTTCAGAAGCTGTCTCCAAGTTTTAACCTGGAATCAGCTGGTTTTATCCCAAAATCAGGAATTTATAAAATGCCACACTCACTGACTGACTGACTACAACTATAAGCAAACATTATACTTGAGCCTTTTCAACCACAATGTATATATTTTTGAATCAGTAAGTGAGAATGAGAGAACAAATGAAGCCTTCAGTTGATTTGTACTGGTTCCTTTGACAGGAAATCTCTCTGATATTACATCTTCAACGCTCAAGAATACCGAATATAGACCTAAAATAGACCTAAATCCTACTCCAACTGAGTGAAAAGGGTAGGCCTATTGCCTGGGGTTGGAAAGGCAACACAATGGAAGAACTATGACAGAGCTGTCAGCATTTGACAAGTTCTATGTACATGATTTTCAGCCATGAGCTGAGAGACTGTTTAGCATTGTGGTTGTGCAGTTACACAAGCTACAAGTATTAACTTCTCTCTTTTTGCTGTTTATGTCTCTTTTCTCTCTTCACAGTTTATCTAGGAACTTTATTCCTTGTGCTGAAAGACTTTTTTAATATTGCAATTCAAGAAAGCAATCTTAAAAAAAAGAGGATGATTATCATTCCCAATGTTGCTCTGTGGTCATGGCTAACAGGACTGCAGGGAAGAAAGGTTTTGAAGTAATAATGAGCATGCAATGAGTTTTTTAAAATAAATGAATGCCTGGTGAATTGTCAAATTTGAAGCCTCAGTTTAGATGAGTGAACACAGATACTGGTGAAGTGCTACATATAAATATATGTGTAGTTTTGTTAATCCTTTTTTGTCAAATCTTCCAAAATTGTCATGTTCTGTTCTGCAGGTGCACTCTGTCCAGGTTATCAGTCCGTCCTTTTAACTGACCACATCTTTTGGAGATGCTCTCACTGATATTGACGATGCTGAGTTTAGATATTTTTCTCTTGGCATTAACCCAAATCTAGGCTGCTGTACCTCCTACTGTTGGTGTGAGAAGGAGTGTGACTTCACTTGAAGTGACAGGCACAACATTCACCCTGGGTGACTATACAAATAGTGGCTCACAGTGTTGATTGGACTGTGGCTCACTTCACAGTACAATTCTGCTCTGAGAACCTTTTACACAAACTGCAATATTAAATGCACAAGAATAATCTGCAGCCATCTCACATACTGCTTGAACACTATATAGAAGTGTGCCAGAATTATTAAATAATTATATGGCACCTTTCACCTTCAAGAAATCCCAAATCATTTACCAACCATCTGGTTACTTTGATAGCGTTGTCACATTGTAATTTAGGGAACTGAGTAAGCGATTTGCACACAACAAGATCCTGAAAACAGCTCTAAAATGAATAAGCAGTTAGTGTGACATTTAGGGTGGAGCTTCCCATGACCACACAGCATAACCTCAGATCATCTGTGGATATATTGAACTTTTAATTATGACATATGTTTTCTTTTTAAAAGAGGGCATTAATGAAAAAAAACTGCAAATGAAAATTTAGAGCAAGGTAATTTAATGATGATCTGAATGGCCTGAACCCCCTCTGCTTTGAGGGAGTTCTGGAATGTCACGTATAACTGGTGTCAAGGAAGCTTTAAAGAGAAGGACATCAAAACGGGAAAAGCACTGCAAACTGAACTGTAGTCCCTGTGAGATATCTGAGATTCTGACCATGGTGGGGAAGAAACAGAACCGTCTGGGCGAGAAACATGATTGTATTTGCCCCGTTTGAGAATAGACAAGAAGTGAGATTAAAAGCCAATTTCATCTCTGGTCTATGTCCGTTGGTGGGCAAAGGTATGTGGTTTGAGGGTCACAGGTAAGAAACTCATGGTCATTCCTGTGTTGCAGGTAAAAAGAATAGAAGTCTCTTTCTGTCTCTCTGCTGAAGTCAAAAAGCAAGTGTAGCCACACTCAAAGGGAAACAAGCCTTTCAGCTAACCGCAAAGCTAAGCATCTCAAAATCAAATGCTCATCTACCAACATCAATGCTCAGTATCACCCAAAGCAATGGCCTCAACATCCCATGTTCATTTTACTGAACTCAGAGACTGATCATTTATCTTTTAACTTTTTCTTAGGTTCGCCTCTCATTTCTAATCTGCGTGTATGTGTGTTGCATTATTTCTTCTTGTGTTTCGCAACAAAAGAACTTACTCTTTCATCAGCTCAAGACAGCCTGGTTAAGTTGGTTCCGTTATTTGGTCTGGGAGAAAGACATCCACAAAGGAAGGGATCCTTTCTAAATTAAGCTTCTTGTGACCAACCAAGGGGACACAGACGAACAATGAAAGGGAGCCAGTTCATCCTTCCTCTCTTGGGGTTTGATAATTTGGGGCTTTTGACACTTTAGCAGACCTTTAAATGTTATGATTTTTCATGCTGTCAAAGTGGGGTCTCTGAATTCCTCCCCCTACCAGCAAGTGTTGGAAATAGTTTGGTACTTCTCTGTCTGGGACACACCCACCATTTTGAAAGTCTGCAGAACCAGGGAGACTCTGCAAATCCAATCCTTAGTGTTCAAGTGCAGAATGCAAGTTCTGATTGGTAGGGAGCTTTGATGCAGGAAGAACATAAGGTTAGACGCTTATCTACCTGAACCCAGCCACCTTCCCACCTTGACTAGAATTAAGTTCTAGGCAAAAGGGCCACAGTCAATCTTGCTGCATAATGGGACGCTTAATTGTACAATTAATGGCCAATGAAAGGCTACATCTTGCTGCTGCTGGGATGAACCCAGCTTCAGTCAGGCCTGTCACCATGCTGCATGCATGGTAGCTGAAACCATATGGGAAGCTTGTTGCCTCCTGGGAGGCAGGGATACCTTGATCAAAGGCACTCAGTGTCTGATTGAGGAAGCAGACACTGGGGACATAAGGCCCACTGAGAGTTATTTCCTCCCCTTGCTACTGCTCTTCCTCTGCTTGCAACCCCATCCCTTCAAAGCCTCTTTCCCCAACAATACTTACTTGTTTCCTGGGTTGCTCTCCAATCTTGATACTCCTTCCAGTAGCAGTACTCATGCAACTAACAGATCAGTACTGCCCTTTCTTGTCACCGAGATGGTACTGTAAGGCTTGGATAGAGCTCAAGTGTGTGCAAAGAAGCAAGAAAAGCTCGGCAACTTAAGGACACAGTATTAGGAAGAGTCCATTTGGCCCTCAAGCCTGTTTCACCATTCAGTTAAGGTCAGAAGTCACAATGCACTAGGTTATAGTCCAACACCTGATGAAGGGGCAGTGATTTGAAAGCTTGTGATTTCAAATAAACTTGTTGGACTATAACCTGGTGTCATGTGATTTCTGATCTTGTCTAACTCAGTCCAACACCGCCACCGCCACATCATGGTCACCATTTAGCTAGATCATGGCTGATCTGTAGTGATTGACCAACCTTGGCTCTGTAACCCTTTACACCTTTACTCATTGAAAATGCATCACTCTCAGTTTTTCAAAATGTTAAATGTCCCTCAGCCTGAAGAGCTACTTTCTGATATCACCTCTCAACTGAGCAGAGCTAATTTTATGGCATTTACCTTCCTTTTTTTCAGATTGTCCTACCAGAGCAAGTTATTTCTCTCTTTTTAATCATCTTAAACACCACAATGAGATAGCCCCTTAATCTTCTATACATTTGCTCTAAATATGCATTCCCAGACTGTAGATACTTGTTGTGGAGGTGCTGGTGTTGGACTGGGTTGGAAAAAGTCAAAAATCACACAACACCTGGTTATAGTCCAACAGGTTTACGTGAATACACAAGCTTTTGGAGCATTGACCCTCAGGAGTAATGAGAGGAGAAGTATCAAGACACAGAATTTATAAGTAAAAAAATCCAGCTTGCTGATTTTTCAGCAGGTTTCAAAGGATAGTGATTAGCAGAAAGAAACTTCCTTCCTTTCCTAATACGGGATATTTGGGTAAATTACAATGACCGGATTATTATTGCCCTGAGTTTATTACTTTCACTGGGGATAGTTCCTGGGATGCTCATGACTTGAAAGAAGGTGATTTATATAGGACCGCTACACAAACTCAGGAAATCTCAAAGGACTTTACAACCTATGAAGTAACCGTGCAGTGTGGAAGTGTAGCATGAGTAAACAAGAGCAAGGATACATTTATACTCAGATTAATCCAGTTCTCTTTAAATTTAATTTTAATTAACACTAAAATGACCAATAATTCTTCAACCTCCTCCAGTTTTATGACTTAGTTTCACAGAGTGCAATAGGCAGAGACACACCTTATAAAATCAATAGTTCTCTGATTAGACAATGTATGTGCTTTCGGACCTAACTGTCCAATGGTTCTAACTGAAGTGTGTACCCGGCCCCAAAACCCAGTGTGTACACAGACTCAAAGCCCAGCGTGTATCAGTCAATTAAACAGATAATGCCAAAGTTTACAAAAAAGACAGAAAAAGACAGAGTGAAAGATCTGTATCTGATAGTGCACCGCATTTGTAACAAGATCAACAAACAGGTAACATCTGCACAGGTAAAAATCAATATGTATGACAGAGACATTGTTGCTAGGTAAACAAATTTGGGAATTGAATATTGAAAGGTGTTTGACTCTTTGAAAAGATAGCAAGCCACAAAAACTGGTGGGGTAGCTTTATTAATTAAGGATAACATTAGTACAATAGTGAGAGATGACATTAACTCAAAAGAACAAAAGAGTAAAATCATTATGTGTAGAAATAGGAAATGTAAAACATCACTTGTGAGAGTAGTTTATATATTTCATAACAGCAGTTACACTGCAGGACAGAGTCTATAGGAAGAAATGAATACAGTGTCTACAGAAAATGCTGCGATAATGAAGGTGACTTTAATCTACATGTTAATTGGGCAAATTGGATAAAGATAGTCTATAACATGAGCTCGTGGATTGAATCTTTTTGAGGAATGGGCAATGGAAAGCAAAGAGGCATTTTGTGCCCGTCCTCACTGTAGCAGATTTAGGAAAAAACTCCCAGAGTTACTCAAAAATCAAGAGGTGAATAAGAATCTAACTATCACACAGAATCCCTACAGTGCAGAAGGAGCCCATTCGGCCTATCAAGTCCACACCAACCCTCCGAAGAGCATCCCACCCAGATCTCCCCCTGCATCCCTGTAGTCCCATGGCTAATCTACCTAGCCTACACATCCCTGGACACTAGGGGCAATTTAGCATGGCCAATCCACCTAACCTGCACATCTTTAGACTGTGGGAGGAAACCGGAGCACCCGGAGGAAATCCATGCAGACATGGAGAGAACATGCAAACTCCACACAGATAATCGCCTGAGGGTGGAATTGCTAACCACTGAGCCACCCATCAGGGAAAAGGCACTGAGAAAAAGCTGAACCATAAACAAATGCCAGAAACAGCCTGCATCCTATTGTCTTAAAAGAAGTTGTTGCAGAAATGGCAGACAGTTTGTAATCTTCCAAACTTCCTTAGATTCAGGAAGGGTCCCAGCAGTTTGGATGAGAGTTAATGTTTCACATCTATTCAAGGGAGGAGGAAGAAACAAAGCAAGAAACTACAATCAGTTAGCTTAACATCGGTCATGGGGAAACAGCTAGAATCCATTATTGAACTTATTTAGAAAACTTTGTGAGAGGTAAATTGTTTAACCAATTTATTAGACAGAGGCTTTTGAGGAAGTAACAGGCAAGATGGATAAAGGGTAACCTGCAGATTTGTTGTACTTAGACTTTTAAAAGACAAGAGTCAAGAATTTATAGAGGGAAAGACTAGAAAGAGGAGTTGAGACCCTTGATCTTATTGATTAGTGGAGTAGGCTCAAAGGGTCGAAAGGCCAACTTCTGCTCCTACTTTCTATATTTACGGAACCCCGATGCTGCATGTGTCCACAGCACTGAACTCAAGTTTGTAACATTCCCCAGCTCCAGTAACGTATGTGCAATATATATTTGTTCATTTACCTAGAAATACTGACAAACACTGAAAGAAATAGACAGCAGCTACAACACAGAAACAACCAATTCAGCTGACACTCTGGGTCAGAACTAAGGGAGTACTGGAGGCACTGTCTTTCAGTTGAGTCCTGAGTGTATAGTTGCTCTCTCAGGTGAATGTAAGAAATCCCATGGTGCTATTTCTTGAAGAGCAGGAGAGTTCTCTGCAGGTTTCTGATCAATATCTATCCTTCAATCCACACTGAAGCAGATTTATCACATTGGTCATTAGTGCAATGTTGCTTGTGGGATCTTGCTATGCACAAACTGATTTGTGTGTTTCATGCGCCATAGCAGCAATCACACTTTAAACAGGATTTTGTTGAGCCTAAGTTACTCTGAGATTGAGAAAAATCAATATCTCTGACACATACATCAAGTCTGGCTTTGTGTTAGTCTTATAATTCTTGAGACAAAATTCCTGTGTCTTGTCACTTGCTACATGTCATCACTGAGTACACCTGTTACATCTCAACAATCACACCTTATATTTTTACAGAATAACAAAACCCAATGTTTCTTTGCCTTACTCATTGTATTAGCTCACAAATGAGGAAAGCTCACCTGGATGAGGAGTTACAATGTTAAGTATTTGTGTAATCTGTACCTAGTGGAGTTAGCATCTTCAGAGGGAAGGGGAGATCATGAGAGAAAGAAATGTTCATGTCAGAAAGGTAGCTAAACCTGGAATGCCAAATCGTTAAAGTTACCAGGTTACCAGTAATTACTGAGGTGTGAAGGATAACACAAATGGTGATACCCATGATCAGTGCTCATCTGCTTTAAAGCACTGCTGCTAAACCGGCAATACGTGCAAGACACTTACCACTACACTTTGACAAGTTAGCCAATCCCTGTCACCAAACAGAATGACATCAACAAATTACTTCAGCATTAAGCTATTTTTACCTGGCCTTTGTCAGCCCCAAACAAATAACCTTTCTATTTCTGGGTCTATAATTGATGAATGTGAGGATTACGTTCTGAGCAAGCTAGCTGACTGAAACACTTTCAAAGCCAAAGCCAGAAACTGTACACAACACAGAACTTCAACAAAGAGTGACATTAATGGAGACAATAAAACTAGTTGCATAGAATGCTGGAAGCTTTCTCAGATTGAAGCACAACAGGTCTGATTTCCATATGGCAACTATGTTATTCAAGGTGGAGGAATTCCAGACACTGTCTGTGTTACTGCACATTTCTGAAACTTTCAGTCACTCACATGTTGTGTGATTTTACTCTCAAAATCCAAGTGGACACCAGTAACTGAAATTGTTTAACTTTTTATATTGGTTATCAATTTCTCTGAGATCCACTACTCTGTCTCAGCAGCAAACATTTTCTAGACAGGTAATGAACTGTACAAGAAAGCCTTGCATTTGATTGCTGACCTTTGCTGACTGTGTTAATCTCAGGTCTAAAGGACATGGTGACAATAACAAGACTTCCACCACAAGTGTTTCGGACAATGTGCTCACTCACTCTCCACAGGGGTCCAAAGTTTGCACTCTCACTGCTCTCATTAAAGCAATGGTCTTAAACTAATGAGCCCCTTAAAAATATCTCAATACATCAGCAATGAAGGACAGAGCAATCTTTCACTAAGGCTGTGGCCAGTCAGCCTTTAGACAGTCACCATCAGCTAGTATGGGACAGCTAACCATTTCTGAGTCTGTGTCTGTGGACACTCTGGTCCGTGGCAGGTGCCTATGACCCTCTGGACTGTGTGACCTTCCCAGAGGTGACAACAGGCTGCCGCTGTGTCTGCCATCTAATCAGAGTCGTGCATTCAGGACAGCCAATCTGACAGCCCCAAAGTGAAAGGCAAATGGCAACCCCACCCTGAATGCGGGTGTTCTGAAGGTCATATGTGATTGATTCTCAGCCTCCCCCTCAAGCCCCACACTCTCCAGTGAATCTATCTTAGGTGAGGTGAATCTATATGCAGACTTGTGCTGGTGGAAGGCCTGAGGATTAACAGGTAATATGCTAAGTGAAAGTTCATGCTAGTCTCTGACATGGGACAGCACAGTGGCTCAATAGTTAGCACCGCTGCTTCACAGTGCCAGGGTTCGGTTCCAGCCTCAGGCAACTGTCCGTGGAGTTTGCATGTTCTCTCCGTGCGTTTCCGCCAGGTGCTCTGGTCTCCTCTCACAGTCCAAAGATGTGCAGACTAGGTGGATTGGCCATGGGAAATGTAGAGTTACAGTGGTAGGGTGGAGGGATGGTGGGTCTGGATGGGATGCTCTTTGGAGGGGCGGTGTGGACTCAATGGGCCAAATAGCCTGCTTCCACACTGTAAGGATTCTGTGTGACTCCCAATCTACAGGAATGTACTTACGTTTATTCAGTCGTGGGATATTAGCATCACTGACTAGGTTAACATTTATTATCCATCACTAAATCCATCCAGAAGGAAATCAACAGTCAACTCCATTGCTGTTGGTCTAGAGTCACAGCTAGGTCAGAACAGGTAAGATCAGCAGATTTTCTTCCCTAAAGGATATTAGAGACCTACACTAGTGAGGTTGTAGACTTGCTTGCCAAGCCAGTGTATTTGATTGCAAACATTTCATCACTCTGTTAGAAAACATCGGCAGTGCGCCTCCAGTGAAATGTTGGTGTTCTGTCCTGCTTGCTATTTTCTTCTCAAAAACTTTACCCACACGACAATCGGCAGTGCTCGTCATTAGACATTTTTAAAATTTTAGATTTTTACTGAATTCAAATTTCAGCATAATGGTTGGATTTGAACCCATGTCCCTTGAATGTTAGGTTGCGGTCTAGATGACTAGTGCAGTGATATTACCATTATGCCAGCTCCAACCCATAGCTGCCCTCCCAAATTAATAGACGTTCAGTTCAAGGGCACCAGAATGCTGCAGCAATGCCATCATTCCATCAAAAAAAGAAAGGGCCTCAGGATCAACAATGGCCTAGTGGTTTTATTGCTCCACTATTAATCCAGAAACTTGGGTAATCCTCTGGGGACTTAGGTTCAAATCTTGCCAAGCAGATGGTGGAATATGAATTAAATAAATATCCAGAATTAAGAGTCTAATTACTATTGTCAGTTGTCGGAAAAAACTTCATCTGGTTCACTAATGTCCTTCAGGGAAGGAAATGGTCAGCCCACAAATGATTCCAAACCCACAGCAATGTGGTTGACTCTCAAATGTCCTCTGAAATGATCTAGCTCAATTGGAACAAACACTATGAAATATCAAAAAAATGGAATCAATGGAATACATGACATTGACCTCGACAATGGAAATGACAACAGCAGAAACAGCCCTGTCAATCCCGCAAAGTCTTCCTTACTAACACCTGGGAGCTAGTGCCAAAATTGTGAGAGCTGTCTCACAGACTAGTCAAGCAACAGTAGCCATACTCATGAAATCATACCATCACCAATAGAGACAATCTAACCATCACCACTTGACACTCAATCGGGACACCATCACGGAGTTCCCCAATATCAACATCCTAGGGTTATTATTGAGCAGAACTGAACAGGACTTGCCATATAAATACAGTGACTACAACAGCGGGTCAGAGGCTAGGAACACTGAAGCAATTAACTCACCTCCTGACTCCCCACAGTCTACCCACCTGTATACAAGGAGTGTGTTAGAATACTCCCCATTTGCCTGCTTGGGTGCAGCCCCAACAACACTCAAAAAACTTGGCACCATCTGGGACAAAGCAGCCGACTTGATTAGCACCACATTTACAAGCATCCACTCCCTCCAGAACTGACGTTCAGTAGCCGGTCTGTACTATTTACAAGATGCACTGCAGAAATTCATCAAAGATCCTTAGCACCTTCCAAACCCACTTCCGTCAAGAAGAACAAAGGCAGCAGATACATGAGACCACCATCCCCACCTGCAAGTTACCCTCCAAACTACTCACCATCTGACTTGGAAATTTATTGCTGTTCCTTTAATGTTGCTGAGTCAAAATCCTGGAATTCCCTCCCTAATGGTATTGTGACTATACCTACAGCACATTGACCACAACAGTTCAAGAAGGCAGCTCACCACCACTTTCTCAAGGACAATAAATGGAATAACCAATAAATGCTGGGCCAGTCAGTGATGCCCACATCCATGACTGAATAAAAGAAAGTCTTCTGATATGTACAAGGGAGTAAATGCTGAATAGAAGTACATGAATCAGAGTGCAGAGGAGCGAGCAACAGTGTTTATCAACAGGAAGGGCTTCCACATGCTGAATGTACAACTGGCCTGCAATCACCACAAGTGGATCATTCCGATCTTTTGGAAGCTTCTTGGGAATCTCTCATAACACCTACACTCTAAAGCAGTTCCCGGATGGTGTTGTCTGGGACACTGCCAGAAGGTATGATTCCATGAGTACGACTACGTCAGGCTGTTGCGTTACTAGTTTGTGAGGTAGCTCTCCCAATTTTGCCACTAGCCTCCAGATGTTAGTGAGAAGGTCTTTGCAGGGTTTAAGGTAACTGGCAAAAGAATCAAAAGATAGGGAATTTGTTACTGTGATTTTGACTGTGATGCGTAAGGAATAATGGAAACTGATTCACTAGTAATTTTCAAGAAGAGAATTCCTGCAAGGGAAGCATTTGCAGGTGTACAGATAAACAGCAGAAGCAGTGAAACTACCTGCATAGCTCTTTCAAAATCTGTGTAAGCACAATAAAATGACTGTTCTCCTTTTGCCTTGTACTACCCCAAGATTCTATGGAGGGGGTAACTATCTCTGCCTCTCTGACCATCTCTAAAGAGCTGGATGATTTTATTCTTGAATCAGTCTTCTTCTCCACAGCAAGATTCTGATAAATCTTATTATAATTAGTCAAAGAAAGAAAGAATGAGAACTTAGCTAGACAGAAAATCAGTGCAGTGTTACCTTCCACTGCTGCATTTTATAGGGCATCAGATACATCACATTGTGTGGAACTCACACTATGTAGACAGGCTCATTTAGACACAGCCACTGTTGTTTCTAGTTCTTCAATACACCTTTGCTTTCCTTTTCTCTCATGTGATAAGAGAATAAACAGTGAGATAATGGAGTATTGCACACTGCCACCTGGCACTGAAACAAATCCATCTTGATCTGTACAGCTCATTAGCTTTTATACTGATAATAACCATTACCTTCTTTGATCAATAGCCAGATAAATTACAGTTCAATCTCTGCATAGTCTGTCAATGTACACTACATCATCTGCTGTCACGGGACAGGGTCGACATATTTCACAAATTGTATTTACAGGAGTTTTCCATCTTTTACTTTTTTTGGGTCTGATTTCCTGTTGACATTGCTTCAATTTGGCCAAATGATTTGGTTTCCTGGGTCTCACAAATACATCTCCAATGAATCTACAGTCATGATTTGGCCATAATAATTATGATGCCTCATTTGTGTTGTACACGTCATGTCTTCAATTACCTGACACAATGTATTGTTGTTGAAGTGCACTGATCATTATGTACAGCCTTGCAGTGATGCAAATCCAGCATTGCTGATCCATGTAGGCAGAGAACTCAACGAATCAACTGACAAAGCACAACAGCGTGCACAATGAGAAGAGGCACCGATGCTGAACATTAACCCATTAACAACACTAAACATTAAATCTTTACCAACATTAAATATTAACTTTTCCTGAACACTGAACTTTAACTCTTTGCCAGCATTATACATTCACCCTTCCACAACACCGAGCATTAACCCTTCAGCGATACTGAACATGATCATGACCATGAATCATAACCCCAGCCCAGATCACCTACTGACGTACCAAACTTTAACTCCAATGTGTTTTTTAAAAGAGGGCTGATATATCCAAAAGGACTGCAGATGTAAACTGAGTGGCTATCTGGAGAGAGACAGAGAGACCCTGGAGTGTCAAAGAGACTTCAAAGAGAGAAATAGACTAGAGACTGAATTTGTCATCCCGTTTGTAATTCCGACTGTGAACGTGACGATAAAAAAGACAGCAGTCTTGGCAAGAAACATACTTGTAATATTCTGCTTTCAAGAATACAGAGGACTAGTGTGTTGTGAAGGCTACAGCTTTGACAATATGCAATTAACATCCATACAACTCATGTCAAGACACGGAAAAGGTGGAGGTAATGGGACAGTGGCAATGTCAGTGAATTAGTAATCCGGAACCCCAGGATACCGTTATGGGACATGTGTTCAGATCCCACCACGATAGGTAGTGGAATTTGAATTTCATGCTCATGGTATAGGAATTAGTGGATAGAAGAGATGAATGCATGGCTGAAGAGTTGGTGCAGGAGGGAGTGCTTTAGATTCCTAGATCACTAAGTCCCGTGCAAATCCAATGGGTTATATCTGAACCAGAATGAGACCAACATCCTTGCTGGGGGTTGCTGTCACCAGCATCGCATATTGACCCTTCAGTAACATTTACCACTCATCAGAGAAGGAGGCACAGTATTGCAGTATTGGTATGAGGAAGGGGTGCAGTATGAGGGAGGGGGTGACAGCTCTGGGGCAGGATTATACGAGTGTATTATAGGGATGGAGAGATCTGATTGAGATAAACTTGCTAATATTCTTACTAAGTGTGAGCTGTGAAGAGATTCCGTGAATCAGAGTCAGGCTTGAGCCTGTGATTACTGAAACAACAGCTACTGCAGTTCACACTGTAGGTGGGCAAAGTGGACTATGAAGACAGCACAGCTGGGTTTTGTATTGTGGGGACAGCACAGATGATTTTGCCAAAGTGCTTCACAGAGGCAGAAGTAAAAAATGGTTTGTGGGGATGATTCCGAAGGCTGACCAATGAGGTCCTTTTAGCAATTTGTGAAAGAAACCAGGGGGCTGAGAGGGGGTGGGCCAGCAGGAAGTACAGGCACAGCAGCCACATTGAACAAGATCAGCCAAGACCTGAATCTGACACCATCCAACTGCCTCTGCCTAAAATCGCTCAACAATCACCTGCATCCACCACAAATGGTTAGTGTACAGAATCTGTGTTCAGCAGGGTCCAGGTTATGACCGTTGCTTTTTAAAATTTCTTTGTAATTCCAAATGGGACATATGGGGAAGATCAGTGAATGTGTTTCTGTTTACTTTGCAATATTTTTTGGCAGCAAAGTGGACCAACAGTAACAATTTGTACTTCAAGATGATGTTCTCACCAAGTTGTGCAACTCCAACGTTCTACAAGTGATGATGGGCATGTTTATGCAGATTGTCGCAGCATTGACTGTGGCTCCACACGCACATTACAGGGAATGCTGTTGCAGATCGAACAAAAACTTGACCTTGTACATACATTTTTAAGAGTATATTTTTTTTTCTCTGCAGACTGGGGAAGTAGTTAAACTGGTATTCAGGAGTATTTGTAGGTATTATCTTACAGCAGAAGATAAAAATTCATGGTATTGGAAGTGATCTGTCATTAAAGATATGGATTGTCCAAATTAGAGAGTTGGGGATACATCGACAATTTTAAGATGGCAAACTAATTAGTGGAGTGCCACTTGGCTCAGTGATGGAGTCTTAACTATCTACAATCTATATTCATGACTATGAAGAATGTACTGCCTGTTTTGCAGCCACATTTTCTCATAATCCAAAGATAGGTAGGAAACTGCTAAGGAATACATGCAGGCTAAGTGAGTGGGCAAAAATTTGGCAGATACAATGATATGTAGGAAAATTTGAGGTGGTCAATTTTGGCAGGAAGAACATTGAAAGACAGCCTATAGAGTGCTGCTGAATAAAGGTATCTAGGTAATCCTACCAATACACCCTGTTTTATAAAAACTTTGGGACCCTGGATCAACGGTCTGATGATACCATGGAGCTGCTCTTCTCTGGGTAAAAATAGCAAAGTGTGGGTGGAGATAAAGGAAAATGAGAGAAGAATGTGGAGTAGACCAACTAACATCAAGCAGTAGAGTTTATGGAATAACAAGGTGCAGAGCTGGATGAACACAGCAGGCCAAGCAGCATCATAAGAGCAGGAAAGCTGACATTTCGGGCCTAGACCTTTCTTCAGAAATTTCTTCAGAAATGGAATAGCTTTGCAACAAGTCTTGCAGTGAAATTACAGTCTGGTATATCAGTGAATACCTATGATAATTCTATTTAGTCTTAATATGTAATAAATAGCGTTATAAAGAAGCCCATACAAGCTGGATGACAGTTCTTGACGTTGTCTTCTCTTTGAACAGTCTGTCTTAAGCCAAAACTGTTGAATGTAGGCTTAAGACCATACAACAAAACATGATGGCAGTAATGGGAACTACCGCCAAGATGGTGAATATTAGGAAACAGACTTGAAATAGTTTGCAGAAGACAAGAACTCAAGAGAATTGGTGGTACAGCTTTAAGACCAACAGCAGCCGGAAAATCCACAAAATTGAACAGCTGCTTTCAAGAAGAAATCCGAACAGAAATCCTGTGCAGAGAAAATATCAAAAACTACTCAGTAAAAGCCTTTCACATCTAGTAATAAAGGAAACAAGTTTTTTTTTTAAATGCACTGAGAGCAATAAAAGCCATAAGCAGTCAAAGGGATAAATCCAGAATGATAACAGATCTTTCAATCTGCTCAATGCTTTGAACCCAAACGTTTGAGTGTGGGCATAAAATCATGAGAAAAAATAAATTAAATGATGAGAGTGGCAAACCTGCACTCCCCCCATCCCACCCTCCCAAGAAATGACCAAAACTTGAATGTAACCAGAATGAACACAGTCCTTTTCAACAAAAGAAAATTTGCCACAACAGTTAATAATAAAAGGGTTGGAAAAGAATAGTCAATTATGATGCTGCCAGACCTACTTCTCCAGCCAATTTTGGGCGTCACAGTGGCTCAGTGATTAGCACTGCTGCCTCATAGCGCCAGGGACCCGCGTTTGATTCCACACTTGGGCGACTGTGCAAACTCCATATAGACATTCTCCCTGTGTTGCATGGGTGTTTCGCCAGGTGCTCTGGTTTCCTCCCACAGTCTAAAGATTGCACATTAGGTGGATTGGCCATAGTGTTCAGGGATGTGCAGGCGAACTGGGTTAGTCATGGGAAATGCAGGGGGAGAGGGATAAGGTAGGGGGATGGGTCCGGGTGGGATGCTCTTTGGAGGATCAGTGTGGACCTGTTGGGCCAAATGGCCTGTTTCCACATTGTAGGGATTCAATGGTTCTCTGGTGAAAAAAAAAACATGCAGAGGGCTCAATATTTTGGATTGTAAGTAATGCAAGTAATTGTAAGTAATTTCTAGATAGAAAGCTTGTGACTTCAAGCCATACAAACAATCACACTCAGTTGACTTCTAACAGCAACCTGTAAGCTTATTTGAAACCACAATTTCAATTTGCTTAATATTATGTTATATTCTTTCTTTCTAAGGAAATAGATTCCTGCTGTATAAGCTGCAAGCAAATCAAGCAGCACTTGTTCCATTGGTAAGGTTACATTATTCCATCGATTGTAGCAGTGTCTTTCTGAGAGTTCATCAACAATGCAGCTAACTCTACAATCAGTATTCCTTTATTCAAAGTCACATCACACCATCAGAAAATGCACTACAAGCTGATTCCTGGACAAGATCTCTGCAGTCCTCCAAATCTGAATTCCTATTCATCTGATTTCTATCACTCATCCATTTACTGGCAATTGTGCCTTCAGTTGCCTCGGTCCTAAGTTCCTGTTTGTCTCCCTATCTGTCTCTTTTAAAATATATTTAAAACCTCCTCTTTGACCAAGCATTTGGGGAAGTATTGAGGAAGTTTATAACAAATTATTGGAGACTAATAATAATCTAATGAGGTGAGTGGGGGGAAGGATGGTGGCATAATGGTAAAATCACTCAACTAGTAATCCAGTCAGTGGCCCAGTTTAATGTCCAGGCAAAACAGATTCAAATTCCACCATGACAGTTGGTGGAAACTGAATTCAATGAAACCATGTGTAAATATAAAGCTTGTGTTAGTAATGGTGACATTATTTTTAAAAAGAAGTATCTGTTTCACCAATGTCCTTTAGGGAAGGAAATCTGCCATCCTTAACTGGTTTAGCAGACATGCGACTTCAGAACCACAATGATGTGGTTGATTCTTAACCATCCTCAGAAATGGCCTTGCAAGACACTCACTTGTACCAAAGCCAAAAGAAAAGACAGACCATTTAGCATCAACTTATACACTGGAAATAACATTGGCAACCAGCCACATTGACCTTACAAAGTCCTCTTTAACAACATCTGGGGTTTGTGCCAAAATTGGGAGAGTTGTCCCATAGAAAAGTCAAGCAACAACCTGACAGAATCACACTGACAGAATCAGATGTTACAGTCAATATCCTAGACACCACTATCACCACCCCTGGGTATTTCCTGTACCACCCAGTAGAGGAGGCAGCACAGTGGTATAAAATCAGGAGGGAGTTGACCTGGGAGTTCTCAATGCTAAATCCAAACTCCATGAAGTTTCATGACATCACGTCAGACATGGACAGGGAACTCATCTGATTTCCCAATTGCCCACCAGCTGATGAATCTGCCGTGTTGCACACCTCTTCCAGGAAGCATTAATTGTGATAAGGGCACATAATGTATTCTGGATGGGGACATCAAGTCCATCACTTGAAGAAGCTTGGTGGCACCATCCTGAAAAGCTGGTCAAGTTCGAAGCGACTGCTACATTGGATAAAGTGGTGGTAGCTGCAAGTAACAAGAGGGAAGGATGTATTTGATTTCATTCTCACAAATCTGCCTACTGCAGAGGTGTCCATCTATGACAGCATCATCAGAGTGACCATCATGCAGCGCTTGTGGAGACAAAGTTTGATCTTCACACTGAGGATATTCTGCAGCATGTTGTGGTGCACTATCAGAGAACTAAATGGGACAGACTTTGAACAGATCTAGCAACTCAAGACTAGACTTTCATGAGGCACTGTGGGCCATCAGCAGCAGGAGAATGGTATTCAACCACAGTCTGTAGCCTTATGGTCCAGCATGTTCCCCACTCTACCATTATCATTGAGCCAGTGGATCAACCCGATTCAATGAAGAAGGAGGGCCTGCCAGGAGCAGTGCCAAGCAAATCTAAAAATAACTTGTCAACCTGGCAATGCCTCAAAATGGGACTATTTGTGTGCCAAATGGTGAAAGCTGGAAGAGGTCATTGCCAATGCTGTCCAGCTGGTTTTGCAAAGGAATAACTTGCTCACTGACATTCAGTTTATGTTCCGCCACGGCCACCTATGGTCTTGGTCCAAACACAGAAAAAAGAGCTGAATTCCAGAGATGAAGTGACAGTGACGGCCCTTGACATGCATTTAACAGATGCACAGAACAGGCCCTTCGGCCCTCGATGTTGCACCGACCTGTGAACTAATCTAAGCCGACACTATCCCATCATCATCCATATGCTTATCCAAGGACTGTTTAAATGCCCCTAATGTGGCTGAGTTAACTACATTGGCAGGCAGGGCATTCCACGCCCTTACCACTCTCTGAGTAAAGAACCTGCCTCTGACATCTGTCTTAAATCTATCACCCCTCAATTTGCAGCTATGCCCCCTTGTACTAGCCGACGTCATCCTAGGAAAAAGACTCTCACTGTCCACCCTATCTAATCCTTTGATCATTTTGTATGTCTCTATTAAATCCCCTCTTAGCCTTCTTCTCTCCAATGAGAACAGACCCAAGTCCCTCAGCCTTTCCTCATAAGACCTTTGCTCCAGACCAGGCAACATCCTGGTAAATCTCCTCTGCACCTTTTCCAATGCTTCCACATCCTTCCTGTAATGGGGCGACCAGAATTGTACGCAATATTCCAAGTGAGGCCGCACTAGCGTTTTGTACAGTTGCAGCATGACATCACGGCTCCGGAACTCAATCCCTCTACCAATGAAACCTAACACACCGTATGCCTTCTTAACAGCACTATCAACCTGGGTGGCAACTTTCAGGGATCTATGTACCTGGACACCAAGATCCCTCTGCACATCCACACTACCAAGGATCTTTCCATTGACCCAGTATTCTGCCTTCCTATTATTCTTCCCAAAGTGCATCACCTCACATTTATCTGCATTGAACTCCAGGATCAAGGAGCCCTAACAAAGCTGGAATCAATGGGAGTCAGGGAGAAAACCTTCCACTGATTGGGGTCATACCTGCCACGTAGGAAGATATTTGTGATTATTGGAGATCAGTCATTTCAGCTCCAGGCCACAATTCAGGAGATCCTTAGGGTGTGTCCTAGACCCCAACATTTACACCTGCTCCATCAATGACCTTCCCTCCATCATAAAGTCAGATATGGGGACGTTCGCTGATGATTGCACAATGTTCAGCATTCTTCATGACACGTCAGATATTAAAGCAGCAAGATGTGGACAACATCCAAATGGCAAGTAACATTTGCTCTACACAAGTGCCAGGCAATGACTGTCTCCAATAAGACAGAATCTAATTATAGCTCCTTGACATTCAATGGCATTGTCAACTCTGAATCTCCCACTATCAGTATCTTGGGGGTTACTATTGATCAGAAACTTGACAAGGCTAACCATTTAAACACTGTGGCTACAAGAGCAGGTCAGAGTCCATAAATTCTGCAGTGAGTCACTCATTTTCTGCCACCCAATGCTCAATGATCATCAAAAATGCATGACTCAGGAATGTGATGGAACACTCTTGGGAACAAGTAATCAGGTTTTAAGTTTTTTGTATTGTTTAAGTTGAAATTAAACTGACCAGAAATGTATACATCTGCATTTTAACAAACCTTTTATCCTCTGATCATTAAGAGTAAGGGTACTTTAAACTTAAACAAGGGAACAATGTGGGCATGAAGGCAGAGCTAGCTGGTGAACTGAGACACTAGGCTGGTGTCATTGTGGTAATGCCACTGGACTAGTAATGCAGAACCTCAGACTCATTTTCTGGAGACATTGGTTTGAATCCCACGATGGCAGATGGTGAAATGTTAAATCAGTAGAAATATGGAATTACAAGTTAATCTAATAATAGCCATATCATAACAATTCCATCTGGCAATGGGCAGAAATGCTGGCGTTGCCAAGAACAAAAAGTAGGGAAGCACTGGCAGATGTTTAAAGGGATACTTCAGATTAAGTATAGTCCTACTATAAAGGAATATTTAAGGAGAGGACCTACTATCTGCAGTTAACTAAAGAGGTTAAGAAAAGCATCAAACCTAATGAAAAAATGTGTAATTATACAAAGATGATTGGGCAAGAATGCAAGAATGATTAAAAGATTAATCAAAAGGAATTACAGTATGTGAAGAAGCTAACTAGAAACGTAAAAATGGTTAGCTGCATTTTGCTCAGACAGTTAAAAAGAAATTAAGCAGTCAGTGTTGGTCCTCGACAGAATGAAAGTGGGCAATTAACAGTAGATTATAGGGAAATGATGGCTGAAATGAAGAAATATTTTGCTTCTGTCTTCAAGAGAGGATACAAAAATATTGCAGTATTATCTGTAAATGAGGATGTGGGAGGAAGAGAGTAAGCAGTACTAAGCAAATCAATGGAGCTGCAAGCTGGCATTTCCAGATCCTTATGAACTTCATTTTAGGATCTTTGACAAATAGAGTTAAGGACAATTTGAAGAGATTTTATAAGTACACTAAGCACAAAACAGTAACTAAGGAGACAATAGTGCCCCTTAATGATCAACATGGCCGACTATGTGTGGAACCACAGCAGTTGAGTGAGCTACTAAACAAATACTTCGCGTCAGTATTTACTGTGGAGAAGGACATGGAAGTTAGGGAACTTGGCGAAGTAACTAGTGATCTACTGAAAAAAGTTCATATTAGAAAAGAGGAAGTACTGCAGATCTTAAAATGCATAATGGTAGACAAATCTCCAGAACCTGATCTGGTATTTCTCAGAACTTTGTGGGAAGAGTTAGTTCTTTTATTGACAGCCAGGGGTGAGGTGCCAGAAGACTAAAGATTGGCTAATGTGGTGCCATTATTTAAAGAAGTTGGTAAGGAAAGCCACGGAACTACACACTGGTGTGCCATATGTCAGTGATGGGTAAGTTGTTGGAGAGAATTCTGAGGAACAGGATTTACATGCATTTGGAAAGGCAAGGACTGACTAGGGATAGTCAACACGGCTTTGTGTGTGGGAGATTGAGTCTCACTAATTTGTAAGTTAATGCAAGTATGGAATGAGCTGTCAGAGGAAGTGATGGAGGCTGGTAAAATAACAACATTATATAACAACATTAAAAAGTTCTGAGGAAGGGTCACTGGACCCGAAACACTAACTCTGTTTTCTCCTCCACAGATGCTGCCAGACCTGCTGAGCTTTTCCAGCAACTTTGTTTTTGTTCAACATTTAAAAGGCATCTGGATGGGTGTACGAATAGGAAGACAAATGTGACTAGGTCAGATTGGGATGTCTGGTCAGCACGGACAAGTTGGATCACAGAGTCATAGAATAATACGGCATAGAAACAGGACCTTCAGCCCAAAGTGGTCCACGCTGACCAAGGTGCCTACTCAGCTAGTTCCAATTGCCCACATTTGATTCATATCCCTCCAAACCCGTCCCATCCATGTACCTATCCAAATATTTTTAAAATGTTGCTCTTGTACCTGCCTCAACCGCTTTCTCTGGCAGCCTATTCCATATATGCACCACACTCTGTGTGAAGAAATTGCCCCCAGCTCCTTCTTAAATCTATCCCCTCTCATCTTAAACCTATGCCCTCTAGTTTTCAATTCATCATCCCTGGGAAAAAGACTACATGCATTCATCCTGTCTATGCGCCTCATGATTTTATAAGGTCACCCCTCATCCTCCTACGTTCCAAGGAATAAAGTCCTATCCTGGCCAACCTCTCCCTATAACTCAGGCCTACTAGTCCTGGCAACATCCTCACAAATCTTCTTTACTCACTTTCCAGTTTAACTATGTCTTTCCCATAACAGGGTAACCAAAACTGTACACAATATACAAACTGCAGCCTCACCAACGACTTGTACAACTGTAACATAGTGTCCCAATTGCTACACTCAATTCCTCGACCAATGAAGGCCAGCATACTAAATGCCTTCTTCACTATCCTGTCTACCTGTGATGCCACGTTCAATGAACTATGTACTTGTACGCCTAGGTCCCTCTGTTCCACAACACTCCTCAGGATCTTACCATTTACTGTATAAGTCCTACCTCGGTTCAACTTTCCAAAGTGCAACACCTCACAGTTATCAGTATTGAATTGCATTTGCCAATCCTCAGCCCATTTCCCCATATGATCAGGATCCCTCTGTAATTTTTGACAACCTTCCTCACTATCAATGATACCTCCTAATTTTGTGTCATCCATAAGCTTACTGATCATGCTTGTACATTCACATCCAGATCATTTATGTAGATAACAAACAACAAAGGTCCCAGCACCGACCCCTGTGGCACACCACTAGTCACAGGCCTCCAGTCTGAGCAACAACCTTCAACCATCACCCTCTGCTTCCTACCATCAAGCCAATTTTGAATCCAATTAGCTAGCTCTCCCTGGATCCCATGCTACCTAACTTTCATAACTAGCCTGCCACGTGGGGCCTTGTCAAAGTTCTTAATAAAGTCCATATAGACAACATCCACTGCCCTACCTTCGTCTATCCTCTTGGTTAACTCTTTAAAAGCTGTAAAAAATTTGCCAGACATGATGTCCCACACACAAATCCAGGCTGACTATCCCTAATCAAACCTTGACTATCTAAATGTTGTTCGATCCTATCCCTCAGTATCCTCTCCGATAACTTGCCTATCACTGATGTAATGCTCAAGGGACTGTTTCTACACTGCATATGACACTATGACTCTATCTTAAAAAAAGGTGGTTAATGAGGTGATGCATTAGTGTTAATTTTCAAGTTTCATCAAATTGGCAATTAGCAAATATAACATCTCCCATTAAGGAGGTAGGGAGGCAGTAAACAGAAAACCATAGGTTATTTAACTTATTATCTGTTGTTGGAATGATGTTGGATTTGCTCATTCAGGAGATTATAGCTGGGCACTTAGAAAAACTCAAAGTAATCATGAAGAATCAGAATGGTATTGACAAAGGGAAATCATGTCTAATCAATTTACTGAAGTTCTTTGAAGGAGTAACATGCACTGTGGATAATGGGAGGCTGTACATGTAATGTAAGGTGCTACATAAAAAGTTACTGTGCAAATTAGGTGCTCATGGTAAATGGGGTTAACACATTAGCATGGATTGAAGATTGGCTGGTGGAAGAAAACAGAGAACAAGTATAAATTTCTGAAGAAGGGTCTAGACCTGAAACGTCAGCTTTCCTGCTCCTCTGATGCTGCTTGGCCTGCTGGGTTCATCCAGCTCTACGCCTTGCTATCAGAGATAAAAGGTACTGCAGATGCTGGAGAATCCGAGATAACAAGCATGGGGCTGGATGAACACAGCAGGTCAAGCAGCATCATAGGAGCAGGAAAACTTGACGTTTCAGGCCTAAACCCTATCTCTACACCTTGTTATCTCAGATTCTCCAGCATCTGCAGTTCCTACTATCTCTGTAACAAGTATAAATGGGTCGTTTTTCTGACTGGCAGGATGCTGAGTGCAGTCTTACTGTACTGTGGCTTCACCTTATTACAATTTACATCAATGACTTAGATGCAGTGGCGGGGGGCGCGGAATCAAAGGCATGGTGGCTAAATTTGCAAATGACAGATAGATGGGAAACTATGCTGTGATGAGGACAAAAGATGGATGCAAACAGATGCAGGTAGGCAGAGTGTGTGGACAAAAAGTCTGCCAGATGGAGTATAATGTGGGATAATGTCATGTTGTTCATTTTACCAACAGGAATAAAAAAAGCAGCGTATTACTTAAATGGATAATAACTATAAAATTCTGAGCACAGAAGGATCTAAGTGTTCTAGCGCGTTAGTCACAAGAAAGGGTTAGTATGCAAGGGCAGCAAGTGATTAAAAAGACTAATGGAATACTACCCTTTATTGCAAGAGGAACTGAACATAAAAATAAGGATATTCTGCTTTGGTTATACAGGGCATTGGTGAGACCACATCATGAATATTGCGAGCTGTTTTGCTCTCTTCATTTAAGGAAGGACATAAATGTGCTGGAGGTTTATTAAAGTGATATCTGGAATGAGTATATTGTCTTATGAGAATAGGTTGGATAGACTGGGTCCACTGGAGTTTCAAAGTGTAAGGAGTGACTTGGTTGATGGTTATAAGATCCTGAATGTCTTCACAAGTTGGTTGTGGAAAGGATGTGGATCAGTCCACAACTAAGGGACATTGTTCTAAAATTAGAACCTTTTCTGACAGAAATGAGAATTGACAATTTTGTACATCCACCTCAGAGGCATTGGAGATGGCATAATTGAATATTTTTAAGGCAGGGAGAGATAGATTCTTGCTAGGCTGGGGAATGAGGTTGAAGTTGGTAGATGGGAAAGTGGAATTCAAAACACAAACAGATCAGCCACACTCTGAATGGTCAAGCAGGCTTGAGGGGCTGAATGGCCTACTTCTGCCACTAATCTACATGTTCATATGATTTCCAAGGGTTACTCTGAGGGTCTGCCATTTCTACAGAAATCCAACTGCCCCTTAAAGCCAGCTGGCCAGCAACAGATTATACTGGGTCAAGGGAGTAGGATTTGGAGGGTTATGGTTGTCAAACAAGTTTCCTGAAGTATAGGAGAGGTGCTGAAGTGTCAACTATCTATTAATCAGACCTTAACATTCAAGGATGTTACCATCACTACATCCCTTTTATCAACATCTTGGAAGTTACCATTGACAGAAACACAACTAGACTAGCTATATAATATCTGTGGCTATAAAAACAGGTCAGAAGTTAGGAATCCTGTAGTGAATAATTCACCTCCTGACTTCCCAAAGACCATCCACCATCTACAAAGCACACATCAGGAGTATGATGGAATACCCTCCATTTGCCTGGAGGTGTGCAGCTCCAACAGCACTCAAGAAGCTTGACCCCATCCAGGACAAAACAGCTCGCTTGATTGGCACCACAGCTACAAAGATTCACTCCCACTACACAGCTACCACTGCACAGTTACAACAATGTATACCATCTACAACAAGCACAATGGGAATTCACCAAGGCTCCTTAGACAGCATCTTCTAAACTGACAAACATCACATCCAGAAAGTTCCCTTCCAAGCCACTCACCATCTGGACTTGGGAATATATCACCGTTCCTTTAGTGCCACTCAGTCAGTGCTTGGAACTCCCTCTCTAACTGCACTGTGTATGTACCTACACCAGAAAGACTGCAGCAGTTCGAGAAGGCAGCTGACCACCACCTTCTCAAGGGCAACTAGGGATGAGTAATAAATACTGGGCCAGCCAGTGACGCCCACATCTCCTGAATGAATAAAAGAAAAAAGGGCACAGACTCTGCTGTCAAAACTGTCATTGAACGAATGTATTTTATTGCTGCTGTGATCAGTATGTTCTGTTCAGAACGATGTGTGCTTTCTCTTAACCCTAGTATTTCAATTACATAATTAAATAAACTCCCTGGGAGTCAGTGTCACAGAATGTGAGCCACCACCCCGGGAGATAACGTCACATGGTTTGTGGAGTGTTATCCTGCGACTGCGTGTCATACAGGGTACAGAGCACTATCTTGGATGACTGTATAACACTACCTTGGCAATGAGTGTAACTCTGTATATTCTGGTATGGGAGTCACACAATGTGTATATCTGAATACATGCAGTATCTTAGGCTATTACTTCCTTGGGCTGCAAAGTTCTGACAGAAGGCAGAGGAAATCCTCCGTACAAAAGACCTATTCTCCGCGTTACCAATGATCCTACGAATCATGGAAGCGGACGGCAAACACAGATGTTTCTGCAACCTCCTGAAAATATAAGCTAAATTGTCCAAAAGATCGGAGGGGAAAAACCTGGAAAATGCCCCTGACTGTTGCCTTGCTAACACACGTACCCTTCACTAACAGGATCAATTACGTCAACATCAATCAGATACACCTAGAGATCCTCCTAGTCTATGCTCACGGAGAATACAGCACCCAGCAGCAAGGTCAACCTCGCAATCCTAACATTGATACTCAAGTCTGAGATTCCTGTGTGATATGCACATTATGTCCTTTGTACATGAATCAGAAAAAAATAGCATTTAGAAACAGCAAGTGATTAGGAAGACAAATTGAATGTTGCATTTTATTGCAAGGAGGATGGAATACAAAAGACAAGTCTGATACAACGATACAGGGCATTATCTATGGAACTGTTTACAGCACTTAAGGAGGGATATACATGCTTTGAAAGCAATTTAGAGAAAGCTCATGAGTTTGACTCCTGGGATGAAAGGTTTGTCTTGTCAGGAAGGTCAAAATAGATTGTGTATATGCTCATTGGAGTTTAAATGAATGAACAGTGATCTTATTAAACATAGACAATTCTGAGGGGTCTTGAAAGGGTAGATGATGACAGGGTATTTCCACATGTGGTAAAGTCCAGAATTATGGAGAACAATCTCAGGATAGGTGGTCTCCCATTTATTAAAGAGATGAAAAGAAATTTCTTCTCTCAGCATTTTCTACATTTTATAACTGTCTACCCCAGAGGTCTGTAAAGGCTGAGTCCCTGAATATCTTTAAGGCTGAGATGGACAGATTTTGAGCTATAGGAAGCTATAGTAACAGGCAGGAAAGTGCAGCTCAGTTGAAGAGCTGACCAGCCTTGATCTTACTGAATGGCTGAGCAGGCTTGAGGGGTTCACGGAGCTTACTCCTGCTCCTGATCCTATGTTCTTACGCGTACCAGGCCTTTCACAACATTCTATCTGCCAAAGAAGAAATTATCTGGGGATTTTGTTTGCAAAAAAGTCAAAGAGTTCCCTCGCCTCAGAAGAGAAGAGTTGTGGCTGAGAGGTCTGTTATTTAATGGAAAAAAGCAAAGCTGTAAGGCAGGTCCATATGGTTCATCATTTCTATAAATAGGTTTGCTGAACCCAGTAAGTCTATTCTTCAAAACACTGCTGGCCGAGATTAGAATTGAGCTACCAGTTGGGAATGCTGGAAACTGTTCTGTTCACAGATCCCCATCCCTAACTTCTCTGACACTAAATGATGACTCATCTTCTCATTGGCTGCAATTCATTCTCAATAAAGCACAGAATAAAGTGTTTAACGGCAAAGGCACAGAGAGCTCCCACACACCACAGGGTCGAGTACACTCCGTCATTTAATAACATTGACTTTCAATTTCAATTGACAGTAATGATCTCAGAAACGACATGATCTCTTTTTAGAAACACACAGTTCTCTTCTCACCAATTTTCTGCCTCTTTTCAGTTGAATTAATGAACTCCTTGCCGGGATTTGGTCCCACTGCCCATATCACCTGAGTGGTCAGTCAGCAAAATGTAAACAGCCATGGAAGACATCACTGCCCAGACAATATTTAACCAATGGCTATTTGTTGACATTATCTCCATGCACCAATGGTCACTAAATAATGAGTGGGAGTACGGGGTGATGTCCAATTGGTGAGCGCTTATGGTGATGTCCAGTTGGTGGGAGTAGGGGGTGATGTCCAGTTGGTGGGAGTACGGAGTGATGTCCAGTTGGTGGGAGTACGGGGTGATGTCCAATTGGTGAGAGCTTGTGGTGATGTCCAGTTGGTGGGAGTACGGGGTGATGTCCAATTGGTGGGAGTACAGGGTGATGTCCAATTGGTGGGAGTACGGGGTGATGTCCAGTTGGTGGGAGTACAGGGTGATGTCCAGTTGGTGAGAGCTCGTGGTGATGTCCAGTTGGTGGGAGTATGGAGTGATGTCCAGTTGGTGGGAGTACAGGGTGATGTGCAGTTTGTGGGAGCTCGGACTGATGTCCTGTTGGTGGGAGCTCGTGGTGATGTCCAGTTGGTGGGAGTACGGGGTTTGTCCAGTTGAGGGGAGCTCAGGACGATGAATAATAGATGCATAGAGTACAGAAGAGGCCCTTTGGCCCATCAAGTCTGCATTGAGATAGTTACTCTAAATCTACAGTAATCCCCTTTTGTACCATTTGGCCCATAGTCTTGAATGTCATATGGTTGACATTTCAATGGTTACCACCATCCAAGACATGCAGCCCACTTGATTAGCACCATATCCACAAACATTTACTCCCTCCACCACAGAATCTCAATGGCAGCAGTGTGTACCAATCTACACGATGCACTATAATAATTCTCCAAGGCCCCTTCAACAGCACCTTCCAATCCCTTGAACTCTACCATCTAGAAGGACAAAGGTAGCAGATACGTGAGAACACCACCACTTGCAAGCTCCTGTCCAAACCACTCACCATCCTGATTTGGAATGTTTTGCCATTCGTTCTGTGTTGTTGGGTCAAAATCCTGGAAATCCCTCCCTAACGGAGTTGTCCATGTACCCACATCAAATGGACCACAGTGATTCAATAAGGTAGCTCTATACCACTTTCCCAAGGGCAACATGGGATGGGCAATAAATGCTGGTCCAGCTAGCAGCACCCACATCCCATTAATGATTTGAAGAGAAAATATTGTACAGTTACATACAAACATCAGGTTTCTAAAGGTCAAGGGCAAAATCTTCGTCCTCTTGATTCAACAACTGCATTCCTGGAAAGGTTTCCACTGCAAGACTTCATATTCTATTCCTGCCTCAAAACAGATTCGGAGTTTTGACAGATATTTGACAATAATTAGCATAAGCAGTGAGATCAGTTAGATCCAACACCTTTTCTTATTTTCTTTCACAGGGCTTCTCTTTGTAAGTTTCTCTCTCTTTTTTAACCCCCCAAATAATTCTATTTCATAAAATCCATCTGATTCTCTCCCACCCACTTAAACATGGAATAATAAATACTGTGAGTTCATTGATGCACACCAGCAATGTACAAAATATGATAAGAAAGTTAAAAAAAAACCTTCCTGCTTCCATCATAGTTACTATAAACATTTGTATTTTCCACTTGAATTGTCTTTCTGGCCAGTGAGAGACAATCTGATTTGAAAATGTATGCAGGTATGTTTTCCAGCTTTGCAGAATTAAGATGATGTTTGGTAGAATCATCCCAGCTCTGTGAGGTTGGGAATTGCAGAGGGATGGAAAAGTATTTGAGACTCCAGAGAGAAAATCAAGTTAAAATCCAGTAATACTTGGAAATGAATGTACGTGGTGTGCTCCATTTTGAAGACAAATCTGATCATTATGTGTCATTCACAGGTTTTACTGGTTTTTAAGCCATCTGACTGTTGCTAGGTAGCCAATCTGCATTTTAATGACCCATTTGTGGGTTTGAATAGGATCACTGCCAGGATCTTGGCAAGCACTGGATGTCCCCCACCACCAACCACCACCCACCCCCAACCTCCCACAACACCACCACCACCACCACCGCCCACAAACCTCTGAGTGGGAAACCTCAGCAGGTGCCTACAAGCAGCTTGCCAGTGACTGATCTGGGCAGCTTTGAGAGAACTCCCCTGTGATCGCCGCTTCCCACGATGGTTACAGTCATCAGCAGGCTACAGCTGTACTGGCTGATGATCCTGACAAGAGGTTTCCCTTCTTCAGGGGAAGCCTTACAATACAGAAAATAGGAGCAGGTGTAGGCTGTTTGGGCCTTCAAGTCTGCTGACCATTCAGTTTGATGATGGTGATCAGCCTACTCAGTATCCTGCTCCCACTTTCTTGCCAGACATCTTGATCCTTTTAACGCCAGAACTTTGTCTAACTCTTTCTTGAAAATATTCAATATTTTGGTCTCATCTGCTTTCTGTAGAAGTGAATTTCACAGGCTTATCACTCTCTGGGTGAAGACATTTCTCCTCACCTTTGTACTAAATAGTTTACTCCATACTCTGTGATCCCTGATTCTGGACTCTCCAGTCATCCTTGTCCCTGTCTAGTCCTTTTAGAATTTTATAGGCTTCTATGATATCCTCCTTCATTCTCTTAAACTCCCATGAATGTTGTTCTGACCCATCCAGTCTCTTCATAAATCACAAACAAAAACAGAAGTTGGTGGAAAAAACCCAGCAGGTCTGGCAGCATCTGTGAAGAGAAATTAGGGATAACATTTCGGCTCCGATGACCCTTCCTCAGAACTGGCGGTAGCTAGGAAAATGTGGGCTTTTATGCAGAAGATAGGGTTGGGGGGTAGGGGTAAGGAGTAAACAATAGGTGGGAATAGAGCCCAAAGAGAGAGAAGAACAGTTGGACAGACAAAGGAGTGGTATTGATCTGGCTGGGAGGTGAATAACTGTTAATGAAGACTGTTAGTGACTAACAAATAGGTGGTGTGAAATGGCAGACAATGTGACAACAAGGCCTGGTGTGTTGGGTAGGGGGCTTAGACATGGGAGAGTTCAGGCCCTAAAATTATTGAACTCGATATTGAGTCCAGGGGGCTACATGGTCCCCAAGCAGAAAATGAGATGCTGTTATTCCAGCGTGCGCTGAGCTTCACTGGAACACTGCAGCAAGCCTTAGACAGAGATGTTGGCCAGGGAACAGGGTGGTGTTTTAAATTGGTAGGCAACTGGAAGCTCAGGGTCTTTTTTACGAGCAGAATGTAGATGTTCTGTGAAGTGGGCACCCAGTCTACGCTTCGTTTCCCCAGTGTAGAGGAGACCACATTGTGAGCAGCGAATGCAGTAGACTAGGTTGTGAGAAGTGCAGGTAAAGTGCTCCTTCACCTGGAAGTTATTTTTGGGCCCTTGGATACTGGGGAGGGAGGAGGTAAATGGGCAGGTGTTACGCCTTTGGTGGTTGCAGGGAAAGGTGCCGTGGGGGCTGCAGGGGCAAGTTAGGAGTGAAGGAAGATTACCCAGGGTGTCCCGGAAGGAACGGTCCCTGCGGAAGGCAGACACGGGAGGAGAACATCCAGGATTCAGTTTGGTAAACATCTATAGCCATCATTTGCACCCTAACAGTCAAAGCAGGGTCCAGTCCCAGAATTAGTTCCAACTTGTGCTCAAAATGAACAAAACATTCTGCCCAGTAGATTTTCAAGGTCAAGGCTGTCTCCTGATCTCTCTGGTCACATTCCAGAGGAAAACATTAACCACTAGTCCTGCTTCTGAAGCTTCATTCCTGGAGCAGGGCAACCATATCCCAGTCAGGCTTAGAATCTGTAGGAGAGGTGGAGGGTGTTAGGGAAGGGAGCAACAGAGGAAAAGGAGCATCAGCTGATGTAGCTTCAGGGAGTGGGCACCAGGCTGAGAAAGGTGTGTCAGGGACAGGAGCTAATATCAGAGTAGGGAATATGAAGTGAAAGGGTAAAATAATCAGAAAATCAATTGCGGGAAAGATCAAATTTCAAACCTTTCTTAAAAACCTGGCTTTATTTAAGTCTCTACTTAAATTGCCAAATTCAAGTAGAAATCCCTCTTTTGTATTGTGACCCACAGGTTACACACGTTCAGGATCTTAAGCCCATTGTCATAGTTCATTTAAAGCTCTGAACAGTCTGCACAATTCATTCTTTTTTACAGAATTGCTACAGTTCAGAAGGAGACTATTTGGCCAATCATGTCTGCACTGGCTCTCTGAATGAGCTTCATGTTTTGTTTTTAATTCACTTGTGGGACATGGGCATCACTAGCTGCCTTTGAGAAGGCAGTGGTGAACTGCCTTCTTGAACCATTGCAGTCGATGTGTAATAGGTAGACCAACAATGGCCTTAGAGAGGGAATGCCAGGATTTTGACCCAGCAACACTACAGGAACTGTGACATTTTTCCAAATCAGGATGGTGATAAACTTGGAGGAGAACTTGCAGGTAGTGGTGTTCCCCCGTATCTGCTGCCCTTATCCTTAATGCCTTTTTCCTGCTCTTTCCCCATAACCCTGCACATTGTTTCTATATAAATCATTTAATGCCCTTGGGAAATCCTCAATTAATTAAATAAATGATTCACCAGATTTCAACTTGTAATTTAATCTGCTTTCTTTAGTTGGCACACTACCAAATTAGATGATATAGTTGTCTTTATAGGTCAGATTTGAAAGAACTGAAGGCTGGGGTACGGTTGAGATCCCTAGAAGCCAATGGTGCAGATAAAGGTCACAACTTCAGTGTGAGCTGTGGCTTAGGAGGTTGGTTTATCTTCTAAGAATCTTCCCTCTGAGAAAATGGGCTTGAGTCCCATTGCAAAGATTTCAGTATATAACCTAGGTTAGTGCTCTGTTGCTGCACTGAGTGGGTGCTGGATTGTCAGAAGTGCCATCTTTCCAGATCAGGAAAAGGCTGCACCAATGGTGGTTCTGTTTTCAGTTGCCAGGGCCCTAAGCTCTAAAATTCTCTCTCTGCCACAATCTACCTTGAACATTGCTTGTTATCTTTAAGACGCTTTAAAATTTAATTCTTTGTCTAAACTCTTGGTTAAGAAGCCTAATATTTCAGCAATAGCTTAGTATTATACATTTATGATGTTCCTGTGAAGCACCTTGGGTGAATTTGCAAGCTATGCTGGGATTCAATAGGGTCAGACTACCAAATGAACATTGTGTGGCCTTACCTGCTGAGCACAGGCCAAAGGTCTTACATCATGCTTGAAGGTGCAACGTATAAGGACACAGTATAAACCAATTAGTAACTCACTGCAAGGACTGAAAATGTTCCCTCCGATGTCCAGGCGATTGTACCTTCCATCAGATCATTGAAAGAGAAATGTGGGCCAGGATCCGAAACATTAACTCAATTTCTCTCCACAGATGCTGTTTGACTTGCTGAGAATTTCCTGGCAATGTTCTGCTTTTATTTCAGATTTCCAGTATTTACTTCAGGCTTTCTCTCAAGCTTTTGAGTGAAAAATTGTTGCAATACCAGTTTCCTACCTATGGGTGGCACTACAATGTACTTTTGAATCCCTAGAAATACAGATCTCTATATTACAATAACCTAAGACTCTTAAGTTTCTCAGGATAACGTTATACCGAAGTGCAACTAAAGCACAATAGACCTTGCCATTTTCTGATATCAGAATATGGATTAAACTTGCCTCTGGTTAGGTGGATGAGCGTTCAATTCCCACTCAAGCCCACAATCTACAGTGACGCCCCCAGTAGAGTATCATAAGCATTGCACAGTGGGAGGGTCAGTACTGAAGGAACACTGCACTGCTGTCCTTCAGTGCAAAGCAGCTGAGAAAGTGCTGCATTGCACCGAGGGACACCACAATGAAATGCTGCACTGTTGTCCAGACAGTAATAAGGAAGTGCTGCACTGCCATCAAGACAGTAATATGGAATGCTGCACTGCTGGAGGACAGTAATGAGGAAATCCTGCACTGAGGGACAGTAATGAGGAAATGCTGCACTGCCAGAGGGATAGTCATGAGAAAGTGTGACACTTTCAAAGGGGCAGTAGTGAGGCAGTATTGGAGTAGCAGTACCAAGGAGTGCTGCATTGTCAGGATAGGCAGTATTGAAAGACTGCTGCACTGTCAGATATACCGTCTTTGACTGAGATGTTAAATTCAGTCTGAACTGAAGCCCAGTCTGCTCTTGACTGAAAAGAATCCTCCTGCAGCATCCTGGGCAATATTCACACTTAAATAGTATCAATAAAACAGATTTCCTGGCAACTATCACATTGCTGCTTGTGGGAGCTTTCTGTGAACAATTTTACTGTTATAGTTGCTACATTATGATACTAAGAAACTTCAAAAGTATTTCATTGGTTGTAAAGTGTTTTGAGACATGATGAGAGTGTAGAAGGTGCTACAGAAATGTAAATCTTTCTTGTTTGAATTGATGGAAGTTTCATCTCTGACTTGATGTTACCTTATGTTTTTTTTTTGTTTTCAAATGTGTAATTTTTGTCAGTTCAAGAGCTTGAGACCCAAAGGGGTATCCTTAGATATGGACAATACTCACCGTGTTTATCTGTGAGTTAAAAGTTGGATCAAAACACAAAAGGCCTCAAATGCAAAACCTTTGGTTCTGACCATTCTGGCCTTGCTGAAAGATACAGTTAGTTGATGCACTAACAAAATGCTAGAACATATTGAAATACTCAGGTATAATATCAATATTCCAACAGTCAAATTTTCAACTTGTCTTATATTTTTGTAAACTACTTGAGGAGCTGAACAGTTGAATATTTTCACACAATCACTTCTTGAACTACAATCATACTGTCTATTCTAGCTGCGAACACATGCGATTCATAGTAAATACCCCTTTAAAAGGCAGCAGCTATATCATTTTCTGGTTCTGATGTCAGAACAAACCTGTAATTTTTATCCTGTGACATCATGCATTCACTGTGTTTAATTGTACCTTATTTAACATTCTAAACACATTCTCTTTCTGCTGTACTCCCACATGTGGCCTTGGAAGTACAAATCTTGAGCCTACACAGATTAAGAGACTTCACAGCTGAGTTTAATCTGCTGTCATTCAGTGTTCACTGACAGCCCTACAGCAGGGGTCACTGGATATTGATTGGGAGCAGGAACTCTGACTGGCTATTTCATCTCCAGTACATTTGATCTGAATCTGCACTCTTTACATAATTAGTCTGTCTCAAACTATTAATACAGGCTCTTCTATGAATGTCAACTCTCAACCCAAACTAGCCATCTGGTAAATACAATTGTTGGTCTGAGGTCTCCATTGGCATTAAGTGGCTCTCTGTTCTGATGAGGCTAAAGATTAGGACAATGTAGCATTTGGGGAAGCAATATATTCATTTATTCTCCTTTCCATCCTTACCCTGCCTCCAGTTCTTTCTCTCTCTATGCTTCTCTTTATTTATTTATTTATTTATTTATGGGAAATAGGCATCATTGGCTGAACCAGCATTTATTGTCCACCCCTAATGGCAATTCAGAAGGTGGTGGTGAGTTGCCTTCTTGAACTGTTGCTGTCTATTTGGAATATGCACATATCCAGTGCTGTTAGGGCTTGGATTTCCAGGAACAGTGAAATAGGTCCAAGTCAGGATGGTGATAACTCAGAGAGGAGCTTGCAGGTGGTGGTATTTCCATCTATCTGTTGCAAATCTAGTTTCGTTTGTGGTCAATAGTAACCCTGACATTGTTGATAGTGGGGGATTCAGTGATAGTGATGCCACTGAATGTCAAGGGGCAATGATTACCCTTGCAGTTGTTCGTTAGCTCGTCGAGTCGGTTGTTCTGTAGTGTGCAAAAGTTTTGTTAATTTTCTAGGCAACATCATAAGTGCGACCTCTAATTGAAGTGTTGGTGTTCTGCTTCCTTCTGGATTTATATGATCCTCTGGTGTGATGGTCTGGCACTTTCGGTTCTGTTGTTTTAGCACCAGTCTGTATACAGGGTGTATTTAAGATAACAAGCATGGGGCTGGATGAACACAGCAGGTCAAGCAGCATCATAGGAGCAGGAAAAACGTTTCGGGCCTAAACCCTTCTGTATTTATATGTGTTTGTTAATGGAGTCCCGTGTTGAGAACCGGGCTTCCAGAAATTCCCTTGCATGTTTGCTGTTCGCTTGTCCCAGTATGGTCATTTTGTCCCGGTCAAACTGATAGCCCTCATTGTCTGTATGTATTGAGACAAGTGAATATTGGTCATCTCTTTTTACTGCCGGCTGGTTTTCGTGTATCCTGGTGATCAGTTTCTTTCCTGTTTGTCCAATGTAATGTCTATTGCACTCGCTGCATGATATTCTGTATATCACACTGGTCTTGTTTACTGTCAGTATGGGGTCTTTAGTGTTTGATAACATTTGGTGCAGTGTTGCCGTAGGTTTGTGTGCAATCATGATCTTATGCCATCTTAGGAGTCTGGAAGTTATTTCTGATATATTTTTGATGCAGGGTAGCGTTGCTAGTGTCTTCTGACTCTGTAGATGCCTACAAAACAAACGACGGTCAGTTGTACCATATCTTCTCACTGTCGTTTGTTTTGTAGGCATCTGCGGAGACAGAAGACACTAGCAACATTACCCAACGTCAAAAATATATCAGAAATGACTACCAGACTCCTAAGACCATATAAGATCATGATTGCACACAAACCTACGGCAACACTGCACCAAATGTTATCAAAGACTAAAGACCCCATACTGAAAGTAAACAAGACTAACATAATATAGAGAAGACTATGAAGTGAGTGCAATAATTATTACATTGGACAAACAGGGAGGAAACTGACGATCAGGATACACGAACACCAGCAGGCAGTAAAAAGACACGACCGATATTCACTTGTCTCAATATACACAGACAATGAGGGCCATCAGTTCAACTAGGGCAAAGTGACCATACTGAGACAAGTGAACACCAAACATGCAAGGGAATTTCTGGAAGCCTGGTTCTCAACAGGGACTCCATTAAAATACACATAGAAATAGACCCTGTACACAGACTGGTGCTAAAACAACAAAACCAGAAGCGACAAGACCATCACACCAGAGGATCATATAAATCCAGAAGGAAGCAGAACACCAATGCATCGATTAGAGGTCACACTGATGATGTTGCCTAGAAAGGTAACAAAACTTCTGCACACCACAGAACAACCAGCTCGTCGAGCTAACGAACAACTGCATCCACAACCCAAGCTACAAATTTTCACTAAGACCTTAAAAATGATTACTTTTGTTGGAGATGGTTATTTCTGAGAATTTATGTAGCACAAATGTAATTTTCCATTGTTAGGTCAAGCCTGGATTAGGACATCGACTGCTTCAGTAGCTTGAGGAGTCTTGAATAGTGCTGAACATTGTGCAATCATTAGCGACTATCACCATTTCTGATCTTATGATGGAGGGAAGGTCATTGGTGAAGCAGCTGAAAGTGGTTGGGCCGAGGCCACTCCCCTGAGGAACTCCTGCAGAGATGTCCTGGATGTGAGATGATTGGCCTCCAACCATCACAACTATCTTCCTTTGTGCCAGGTATGACTCCAACCAGCGGAGAGTTTACTCCTTGATACCCATTGATTCCTGTTTTGCTCGTGCTCCTTGATGACACACTCAATCAAATGCAACCATAATGTCAAGGACTATCACTCTCAGCTCACCTCTGGAATTCAGCTCATTTGTCTCTATTTGAAGCAAGGCTGTAATGAGGTCAGTAGCTGAGTGGCCCTGGCAGAACCCAAACTGGGCGTCACTGAGCAGGTTATTGCTGAGCAGGTGCTACTTGATAGCGCTGTTGATGACACCTTCTATCACTTTATTGATAATCGAGAGTAGACTGATGGGGCGGTAATTGGCTGGGTTGGATTTGTCCTTCTTCCAGTGTACTAGACATATCTGGGCAATTGTCCAAATTGTCAGGTAGTATGAATATTCTAGTTGTACTGGAAAAGCTTGGCTAGGGATGCGACATGTTCTGGAGCACAAGTCTTCAGGATTATTGCCAGAATGTTGTCAGGGCCCATAGCATTTGCAGTATCCAGTGCCTCCAACCATTTCTTTGATATCATGTAGAGTGAATCAAATTGGCTGAAGACAGATATCTGTGATGTTGGGGACCACTGGGAGTGGCTGCGATGGATCAGCTACTTGGCACTCCTGGGTGAAGATTGTTGTAAATGTTTCATCTTTATCTTTTGCACTGATGTGCGGATCTCTTCCATCATTGAGGATGGGAATATTTGTGGAGCCTCCTTCTCCAGTAAGTTGTTTAATTAATTGTCCACCACCATTCACCATGGGAAGACTGAGACAATAGATCTGATCCTACAAAAAACAAAAGCAAAGAGCTGCGGATGCTGAAAACATGAAACAAAACCAGAAATTGCTGCAGAAACTTAACAGGTCTGGCAGCATCTGAGGAGAAAAAGCAGAGTTAACAGTTTGGGTTCAGTGACTTTCTTCAGAACAGTTCTGAAAGATTAAATCTGCTTTCTCTTTACAGATGCTGCCACACCTTCTCTCACAATTTCTGTTTTAGATTTGATCCATTGGTTGTGGAATGACTTAGTCCTGTCTACACTTACTGCCTTTGCTGTTTAGTATGCAAATAATCCTGTGTTGTAGCTTCACCAGTTTGATGGCAAGCCCTCCTGCATTCTTCACTGAACTAGGACTAATCACTGCCTTGATAGTAATGGTTGAGTTCAGGATATGCTGGGCCATGAGGCTGAACATTGTACGCTTCTTTCCATCTCTTCAAGGACTATATGATGGCCACTCTTACCCACACTGCCACAGACAGATGCATCTACATTGGCAGTCTAGTAAGAATGAGGTCAAGTGTATTACTCTATTTTGTTGGTTCGCCCACCACCTGCCACTGACCCATTCGATCAGCTCAGTCAGTAAAGGTACTGCTGAGCTACCCTCGGTAATGGACAGTGAGTAAGACCATAACATGTAGGAACAGAAGTAGGCCATTTGGCCTATCAAGTTCACTCTGCCATTCAACAAGATCATGGCTGATCTGATAATCCTCAAAGTCTCCCACCCAGAGTACACTGTTCACCCTCGTCACCCTTAGTGCTTTCTCCAAGTGCTTTTCAACCTGGAGGAGCATTGATTCATTGGGTAGAGGTGGGGGTGTATATGGTAATGAATAAAATGTTTCCTCGCCCATGTTTGACCTGAAACCATGAGACATTATGGGTCTGGAGTCAATTTTGGGGACTCCTGAGGGAGCTCCCTCCCAACAATATATCAAAGTGCCACCTCCACTGGTTTGTCCTGTTAGTGGGACAGGACAAGCCAAGGGATGGTGATACAGTTATCTGAGACATTGTCTATATGGTATGATTCCGTGAACATAATTATGTTAGGCTGTTTCTTGACTTGTCTGTGAGACAGCTCTCCCAATTTTGGCACTAGCCTGTAGATGTCAGTAAGGAGGACTTTGCAGGTTTGACAGGGCTGAGTTTGCCATTGTCCTTTTCGGTGCCTAGGTGGATACCAGATTGGTTTCAATCCCTTCTTCTGAGCTTGTAGCATTTGGTACAATTGAGCAAAAGCAGAATACTGTGGATGCTGGAAATCTGGGAGTCAAAATATTAACTTTATTTCTCTCTCCAACCTGCTGAGATTCTCCAGCATTCTCTGTGATTCAAGTGAGTGTCTCACTCAGTCATTTCAGAGAGAAGTTAAGAGTCAACCACATTGTTGTGGGTCTGGAATCACATGTACACCAGGTAAGGTTGGCAGATTTCCTTTGACAAAGGGCACTTGTGAACCAGACAGGTTCCTTACAACAATGGCTTCTCAGTCATCATTGGAATTTTATTCAAATTTTAACTTCCACTCCATTGGCCTTCAAACTCATGAGATCGTAGGGCATTGCCTGGGTTTCTGGATTACCAATCCAGGAACCCACTGCATTGTGCTGCATCTGATGATTGTGTCCTATCAATATTCCTTCATGTTCCATGCTGTATAACTCTACATTCCAAGTGAGGGAATATTTCATTGTGAAATTTGCAATTGATCTTCTTGACCGAAGATCAAGCTAAAATGGCTGATGACCATAAATATAGTTGCCAAAATTGCCTCCACAGTGTCTAATTTGCCAAGCTCCAAGCCAAAGTTTGTGTCATTTTTGTGTCAAGTCAGAAATCAGAGCTAAATGAGAAGCATCAATGTCATTTGGGCAAAGGCATACAGAGAGAAATGAACATTGAAAGTAAAACCATTAGTCTACACAGTGTGGTCATTACTGGCCTGAAACAATTCAGTGCTGGCCTGGGAATACTCAGCACTAGCAATTATCATTGTGTTTAAGTCAATAGAACCATTCCATTATAAGCACCGACAGGTAATCTATTAACATACAATTTTCATTCAAAGGGAATGAGGAAGCACATTTAAAGGCAGCCCATTCACACAGTATCAATGTGGAATTAATAGGAGGAGATTAGAACTCAGATTCAGCTCTCCAGAAAATTAGCATCTGTCTCAATGAGAACTGTCAAACCTCTCTTATCACAATCAAGATATAAAGATATAAGTAAATGCTCCCATCCTGAGCAGTGTATTCCTCATTAGTGGATGGATCACAGAATCATACTGAATGTTTGAGAACAGCAAACAGGGTTTTAAATGTTGGAATTGGATACTGAAGTAACAGCTGGAGCTCATGGTTTGGTTGCTATTTATTTTTTAATAGTGTGTGACTGTTCTACTGCAGTTTAGATCTGGTATTAGGGAGCAATCTGCTGATTAAAGCAACAGTCTGCTGTCTCATTGCACCCTGCTCTCTGAGAATGGCATGAACAGCACTGCTTAAAAAGGTCAATATTTTCAGGTATGACATTATCAGTGCATCTCCTGAACGGACCAGGTTGTCAGTGTTACAGCTCAGGTTACTCAGTGTTATTTTAACTGCCTTTACTGTATCCATGTTGCACCTCATCACATTTGAATCATCAAAATAATTTTAGAATGAACTGTAAATAGAGTTAGAGCTCTCACCAGTTCTGAACTTCACTTGTCAATCCTTTCAGTCCTTTAACAAATTTCCAATGGACAGCTCCTTCCACACTCACTACATACCCTTCTACTTGGTCACATGCTACAGGATGTTGGCAGTCAAAACTCCATCTGTACGGTACAAAATCTAAGAGATCAAACTCTTTGTGTCATACAGAATCAGAGGGTCAAACTCCTTCGCACCGTACAGAACTCAGGAGGCAAACCACTTTACACCATAGAATCCAGCAGTCAAACTTCCATGCTGTACAAAATCCAATCGGATTAAACCACTCCCAACATTAACAGAATTCTTCACCCATGCGGTGTCTTTGTACTTTGAATTGTCTAACGAGAAATCTGATTCTGGCCGACAGGATGAAGAATCTCCCTCTCTATGATAAAGATCAATCGGACAAGAATGGAAATTGGTTTTTGGGCTTTTACACATGTCCTGACTCACAGCTAAAAGAGACTGATGTCTTCATTTTGTTTTTAATCTCAGCTGTGAAGGTCTTTGGCCATGTGTTTAGACAACTCAGTCTTAGAGGGTACAAGTCTTTTCCAGATCTCAACTTCCCACTCTAAGAAACCATGAAGAATATTTTGAGGCAAATGGAAACATTGCACTGAAGGCAGATGAAGATATTTGGATATGGTAATAGAAAGGAGTATCAGTCTGCATCTAATCCATGATGGATGGACCTGAGCAATGATAGGACAATGTATGATATCTTATGGACCCTGGAAGTTTGAAATAATCACATTTCACTGATATTGAGTTTACTTCACATCTCCCCACATGCAGTGGAAATTAAATTGTTGATTTGGTACACTTATTGCAATGCAGTGGTGAGTTATGTAACATCCTGAATGCTTATGTATACATGAACATAAAATATACTTGCTAAGTCTTCTTCAACGACATAACGTTACCATGGATAGAGTTTGAGCTTTCTTATTATCTGTTATTAAAGTTTCTTTACATGTGAGGTTAGTGTGTTTTCCTACCCTCCAAGTGCTTGATTTCAATTTAAATATTTTCCAGTAGCATGCTTTTGTAAATTAACGTAATGAAAATTATTCATTATTATACATCTGTCCAGATGTTTAAATATAACATCTCACACACATGATCATAAACCAAAGGTTTACATGCAGTTAAAGAATAAAAGCAATTTGATTACACTTAGTAATTATTTTGGTCTCTTTCATGTCAGGCTTGTAGTTTCTAAGAGGAACTGATGATTTAGCTGGCATGGAGATGTTGAAAAATAAAGAATTAACAGCAAGCTGTGAAATAACTTGAGATGGAGTGCCAGGAGTTTGGCTCTCAGTTGAATTTGAAGTTGGAACATGCTGGGGAGAGGGGGAGAATTCATTATCTTGCAGTTGGTTCGTTAGCTTTCAGATGGTGTTTCAGATAGTATCTCTCATGGTGTTTCTGATCAGAAAACCTTCTGCTCTGATATTTAAAAAGAATGGATAAGAGTCAAGGCTATAATCTGCTATAAGTCTTGACTAAGGTAATATGTCGGGCCAATTCACATCCTGTGATGTGGCTTTTCACACTTTGGGAATTTTGAAACAACCAGGGTACTTTGTAATGAAATGAGCTATTCAACTCAGGAGATGTTTTGGTGGGGAAAAGTACCACCTGTGGTGCCTTTGCAAGATCCTCCAAATCCAGTGGAAAGGAACAAAGCCTGACAGTAATATTCTCTCCCAAGCCAACTGGCCCGACATTGAGGTGCTAATCACTCAACACCAGCTCTGCTGGATGGGAGAAGTTGCTCATATACCTAACAGCAAACTTGTGAACCAGCACTTTACTTAGAACTGGTATGCAAGGAGATTCCCAAAACAACAGAAATGCTTTGGGGATTTCTTCCAAGTATCCCTGAAGAGGTCAAACATTCCTCCAACACTTGGGAGATTTTGGCTTGTGACCAACCAAAGGAAGAATGTTCATTTGGAAAGCCACTGAAAAAAAATCAAGCGTTTTCATCAGGAACAGAGCGAACTATGCAGTTAATGGAAAAGCCCTGGGGAAAATTGATGCACAGAGAGATCTGGGTGTTCAGGTCCATTGTACCCTGAAGGTGGCAACGCAGGTCGATAGAGTGGTCAAGAAGGAATATGGCATGCTTTCATTCAGCGGACGGGGTATTGAGTACAAGAGTTGGCAGATCATGTTACAGTTGTATAGGACTTTGGTTCGACCACATTTGGAATACTGCGTACAGTTCTGGTCACCACATTACCAAAAGGGTGTAGATACTTGGAGAGGGTACAGAGGAGGTTCACTAGGATGTTGCCTAGTATGGAGGGCACTAGCTATGAAGAGAGGTTGAGTAGATTACGATTATTTACATTAGAAAGACGGAGGTTGAGGGAGAACCTGATTGAGGTCTACAAAATCATGAGAGGTATAGACAGAGTGGATAGCAAGAAGCTTTTTCCCAGAGTGGGCGATTCAATTACTAGGGGTCACGATTTCAAGGAGAGAAGGGAAAAGTTTAAGGGAGATATGCGTGGAAAGTTCTTTACGCAAAGGGTGGTGGGTGGCTGAAACACGTTGCCAGCGGAGGTGGTAGAGGTGGGCACGATCAAATGTCATTTAAGAGGTATCTAGACAGATACATGAATGGGCAGGGAGCAGAGGGATACAGATCCTCGGAAAATAGGCGACAGGTTTAGATAGAGGATCTGGATCAGGGCAGGCTTGGAGGGCCGAAGGGCCTGTTCCTGTGCTGTAATTTTCTTTGTTCTTTGTTCTTTGAATATGCAAAGATGAATTCAAGGCATTGGATACAGCACACAAATCACAAAACAACCCAGCTATTCAAACTTGCAATTGCCATTTGCCTTGCATATGGCACACTCTATAAATCATCCTGTGCTTATTTGCCATCTCAGACCTCATGGAATTTAAATGGAAGCAGATCATCCTTGATCCAGTGGGACTGATGAAAAAGGAGGAGGACATCTGGCATCTTGGACGCTTATGTATTACATACACTTAACAATATAGTTCCTCCCTCTTCTCGAATATTATAACAATATGATAAGGCAAATGGAAAAATTGCAGGGCAGTGTAACAGATATCTCACTATAAATGTAACTTGTGCTATATCTGGTCTGTGAATGCTTGATGCTGTTGTTTTTATAAAGAATATAAAGTGTTCATTCTGCCAAATCTGAAATTTATCATCTTGAAAAATCACCAAAACTTTAATAAAGGAGATATGGTAAACTAATACTTTCCAGCCCAAAGATTTCATTAGATCTTTCCTTGGCATTACCAGGTAGCCTAATGATGAATTGGCACAAAAATCATTTTAAGAAAATAAAAATACTACTCTCCTCAACATATAATCCTGAATTTGTCAGAAATATGCAGAGTTCTGCAAATCTGAACACCATCCATTTTCAAACTAATTCTGTTAATGACAGCAACATATGCCAGAATATTTGAATTTCTCTTTACCTTGCAATTTAGACTCAATCCTTAATGAATGCACAGGGTTGAAGTTTAAAATATTGAAAAGTAAATCAATATAATTTAGAGTATAGTCTTTTGCAACCATCTGACTGTTGCCAGTGTTCTTCCAACACTGAACACAATAAGCCTGAAAGCAGGTGTGAGCAAGAGAATCCAGAACTCTGGTGAAGTAATACCTGACTCCTGATCACAGTCTCTCAACATTATTAGAATAGCAAGTTACAGGTGCAACTTGTCCTTTTTGTCTGTGATTGTGTTCAAAGAGCACTGTATATTCCCCAAAATCCTTAAGTGTATTCAAAGACAGACTTGCGTTCATATTGCACAAATTTCATCTCTCAGAAACAAAAGTTTGAGATGTACTGAATCATTTGAAGCTCAGTTACTGGTTACTTAGGTCAAGCTGCCACATCTCTAAACAGGCAGGTGAAGGATCACAGGCTGGAAATATTGGGATGAATCTTCTGTTTTTTTGGAGGGCTTTTTGCCGTGAGGCCTTGTGAGGTTTCTCACCATATCTCACAAACTTGCTTTATTGACAGCTTACCGACTCCTGTGGCATCCCTCACTTGATTCCAGCCCCATTTACCACACGGCATTCCCAGAACAACTCTCCACTCAGCAGGTACACAGAACTTACTGGCATCCGTAACCAAGGCTCGCGTTCTAACGCTCTCGCTATTGTTTGCAACATCTCCCCTTACTCACTGTCACCCACCCGAAACCCGACAGCACTAACCCTGTATTGTTCTCCGCATTTCTCATTCACTTAGGACACCTAATTGGAGATTGCCCTTGACTTACTGTGCCAGGACCCCCTGACAAAAAGGCTATTTCTGTCCACTTCACTAAGGCCTCCTGACAAGCTTCCTTCCTTTGTGTTCGAGCTAAATGGAAAGCAACACAGAAATATATTCAGACTGATATCTCTGACTGAAGGGATAAAACACAAAAAGGCAAATCAAGGCAATGCAAAACAGGGATACTGTAAATATTCACTTCAGCTCAGAGTGAATGAGCACTATGAAGCAAATGAAGAGCCTGGAGATGCAGCTTGATGAGCTGGACTTGTCTCTCTGAATGCATAGTATCCTGCTGCAGGATTACAATGATAGTTGCTGTTGAGTCTTTGGTGCAGACTTGAAGCGCAGAAGCATACTGTTGAGTTAATTGGAGATAGGCCCTGAGGATTCTTAGAGGCTGGCACATATCTGATGCCAAAGTCCATGGATATGGACTGTGTGCGGTCAATGCCCATAAAGCAGCCCTGAGATTTTGGTGCCCAGTGTCCAACATGAAGGTCCTTCTGAGCAAGCAGCAAGCTGATGTTTCTCTGGTTTCTCGACAACTAGCTTTTTTAATGACTTTGGTAAGTTAGAAAGTAGAATGTTAATGAAATGAGTTGGGCCATCAACAATGTGTTTAGCGGCAATAAATCGCCTTAACTGGCAACTCACTGCTGCCTAGCGAGAAACTCCACTTGTGAAACATATAAAAGATGGAGTGAGATGATCATAATGTTGAGATGGGCCTCACCAGACTTCTTGTCTGATTTTTTCATAAGTCTCACCATAGCCCACAATGCTCAAGTCCTTAGAAGATTCTGCCCATTAACTCTGTCCCCCTTCCACAGAGGCCACCAGACCTGTGGTGAATTATGAATTAATTATTTAAATTTTTGCCATTGCTTATCTACTGTCACATCTATAGTCTACTTTCCCAACATGGACAACTTGCTTCTCAAACCTGCAGTTTTCTTTGTTCACACTTAAGAACTTAAATTCATACTTATCTAAATCACTCTCATACTAACATAGAAAACTACCTTGATTGCATTTCATGAGTTCATTCTTCATGTCACTACAACATGTTTTGCCAATAGATGGAGTGAATATTAATAGAAGGAATGTTGATCAACAAATAGCACTTTTCTCGATATTGAGCTTCACATACCCAGGTGCCCAGGTGTTATGGTCTCAGCTGATGGTACTAAACTTTTTCAAATTCTGATAATTTGAAGGTAATTCTGATAATCTTAAAGCTGTCAGGATTTTTAATCTTCACAAATAATGGGGAGTCAATGGCCTTGTGGTATCATCACTGGACTATTAATCCAGAGACCCTAGTAATGTCCTGTGTTTGAATCTCGCCATGGCAGATGGTGAAATTTGAATTCAATGAAAAAAATCTGGAATTAAGAGTCTAATGATGAATCCATTGCCAATTGTTGGGAAAGAACTATCTGGTTCACTAATGTCCTTTAGGGAAGGACACTGCCATTATTGCCTGATCTGGCCTACATGTGACTCCAGACCACAGCAATGTGGGTGACTCTTAACTGCCCTCTGAGCAATTAGGGATGGGCAATAAATGCTGGCCAACCAGTGACACCCTCATCTCATGAATGAATTTAAAAAAATAGCAAAAGCACTGTCGATGCAATGGCTGGTTTCCTCCTAAATATAAGAGAAACGCAAAACTTGCTTCTGGAACTGTACATTTAAGTCATGATCTGAGAATGACTGAATGGATCTTTGAAAAAAACGTCACAGCAATAACCCATATCCATATGCTTCTCTTTTCAAAACAATTCAAATTCCAAAAATGATAATAATATATTCTACACAATTTGCATCAAGAGGAGAATATTTCATTCCACTCCTCAATTACACATTGCAGATGGTGGACAGACTTCAGGGAGTTAAGCAATGAGATGAACTTGCTACTGAATTCCCAGTCTTGGGCTCACTTTTCTAGTCTCGGTACTTATGTAGCTGCCCATCTAGGTTTCTGGTAAATGGTGAGCTCTCACCACCAGGACGTTAATGGTGGAGGATTTGGTGACAGTAATATTACTGAAATATCAAGGAGGCGTGGCCAGATTCTGTTTTGGAGATGATCATCACCTTGCACTTGTGTGCCACAACTATTACCACTTACCAGTTCACCAAGTACAATTTGCTTTCACTTTGTGTGAAAGCACATTAAACAATGGAGTGAAAGTGAATCAGCAGGTTCTAGCAATGCTGCATATGAAACGATGGATCACTGACGAATGGGCAACCTAGCTGGGCATACATTCTCTGTGAATTTAACAAAATATTTCATATATTCAACAGCCACAGGATTTACAATTTAAAATCCACCTCAGGGCTGAGAAATTGTCATGCTTTCCAGTTCATTAATTTGCAGTAATTGCTCAACCCCAGCCCTGTGTTTGCTGAGCTACATGATCAGTGCACTTTGCACTTGCCTCAGGATCTAACTTAAGCTTTCTCTACATGGAACATTTCAGTGTGTCATTGTTGTATTTAAAAGCTAGTTTGAACCAAAAAGGTAAAATTCTCCAAATCCTGGATTAAAAACACACAATTACAGAAATATTCAGCAGGTTAACTGGGATCTGAAGACAGATTAATATCCTAGGCATAACTTCCTCAGGATGCCCTCTGTCACGTTAGAACTGGGCTCCTTCATAGAATCCCTACAGTGTGGAAACAGGCCATTCAGCCCAACAAGGCCACACGACCCATCCGAAGAGCATCCCACGCAGACCCATTCCCCAAACTTCCCATATCTATCCCACCTAACCTAAACATCCCTGGACACTATGGGCAATTTAGCATGGCCAATCCACCTACCCTGCACATCTGTGGATTGTGGGAGGAACCAGAGCACCCGGAGGAAACCCACACTGACACAGAGAGAACGTGCAAATTCCACACAGACAGCTGCCCGAGGCTGGAATCAAACCCGGGTTGCTGGCACTGTGAGGCAGCAGTGCTAACCACTGTGCCACCCTCATACTTCCCTTATAGCCAATGCATCCAGCATCTTGGTACACATAGTTTCAGTAACTTTCAGTAAGCTACCTTCTCATCTGAGGTCCCTGTTGCAGAACCCGGCTCTGACTTTGCTCCCTGATGAACTGGCTCATAAACTAACGCAGCACTGATTACACCAGTATCCGACTGGTGTCTGCAAATGTCAGATGTAGTGAAGGGGCCTCTTGATCCATCTTATGCTATTGCTCCCATCCACTTGCTGAGGTTGGGCAAGTGATAATTTGTGGATGCCTCAGAGCTGAAAATATAAAAAGGTGGGTTGAGGTGATGGATAGACTGGGGTGGAAAGCAAAAGCTGATGGTGATACCATCTACAGTTTACTGGTTTTAACAAGGTGGTCTTTCACAGAGACATAAGCACATAGTGCTGCAGATTTGTTTTCAACAATCAAACAGATACTTACAATGCAAAAGAAATAAAGATAAAATAAACCAAACTATTTAGATACAATACAAATTTAAAGATTTTGAAATACACAATAAACTACAATCCCATTAATCCCAACAGCACCCCATTTACACTCCTCAGACCAAAGAGGAATTCCCTTGTCTATCTACATCTATATGGTTTAACTTAATGAATGCTTCATTTCCCAGTCTTGACAATCTGACAGCCTCTTTCTTGAGTCTTCATACAACTAAGTTTATATTTTCTCAGCTTCAAATAATCCCTTCAGGATTTTAACAAAACACTTTTGGTCTGCAACTTTCAAACTAAACTCCTTACATTGAGGTAATCTGTTTCTTAACAGTTCTAAACTCTCTCTCTTCTTCAGGAACACATTAGCTTTCACCAAGACATCTGCAAACCCACACCAAAAGGTTTCTTCAAGCTATGGATGTTTCTTATAAGTCAAAAAAGACTTAATTCTACATACTTCTGATGTGTAATGCATAACTATTTATTCTGTTTGCTTGTAGAGCTTGCCCAATGAAAACAAAATTCCATTACTCTCAAGAATACTTTTTCATAGTCTTTTAGAAGATATTACCTTGGCTACAGAAATACTTTCAAGTTAATCATTAAACCCCTTCACAAACAGAGATCAAACCCACATGCCACTGGTTCAAAATCCACGCTAAAATAAATGATATTAAAATATGTATATACATATATTATATCTTACACCTTACATTACACAAATTGCACAATGAAGCCTACGTGGAGTTGTGAGGTACAGAAGGTAGAAACAGAATGTCATTCAGAACATTTTCAGTGACGCCAGACAATACAAACTTTGTTACACAGGCGCCATGATGCAGAGAACTGTCGCCTTCTTAGGTTTTAAGAGTTACAGGTACACCAGACTCATGTGAGTTCTAGAACAAAGAACAAAGAAAACTTACGGCCCAGGAACAGGCCCTTCGGCCCTCCAAGCCTGTGCCGATCCAAAT
>JAHRHZ010000194.1:1062137-1078265 GCA_024137785.1 Ginglymostoma cirratum | reverse complement strand
GGATGATCCAGGGAAATGTTCATGTGGTGCATGGTTCAAATTCCAGTTGAGAGGAAACAGAAACCAGGGCATTAGGAGCTGAGAGAGAAGCTATGGGAAACCTTTGCAGAGCTGGGTACTGATGGAGATAGCATAGCTGAATTTAATACGGGGTTCCGACACTTGTTGGCAGTGGGACTGGCTCAGCGATTTTACTGGAAGCAGCCTCCTAATTGGTCACTTCTGGGCTGTGGTCCAATTTGGGTTGGTGGGCAGTCTCGTGATGCCTTAGGCCCAATCAGAGGGCTGGATGATGTTGAGAAACTGAGAGATATTGATGGCATCTCAAACCCGAGGTGACATTCGAGGGTTGTATCAATACAGAATAATCTAGTTGGCCAAAGGCAAAAGTTCCCCAATGATTGAAGGGAAAGCCCCTTCAGGTAGACTGTTTGGGGGTTTTAGCGCCAGTGGGTCCTGCCAGCCCTTCCCTGGGTCATGGAGCCTCTAGCTCTCTTACTCAGGTTGTTGTAGGGAGGGCACCTTCCTGAAGCAGCCCACCTCCTTGTACCCCACCAATGGGGGCCTTTGTTAGAGAAGCTGGCCGATCACTTCTAGACAGCGGTCAGCCAGTGCAAACTTTCCACACCTCCTGGCCACTATTGGGAAACCTCGCTGTCTTTGGGGTAGCATTGCGAAGCTGTCCTGCTATTTTCCCAGTAGACCTCCTGCCTCTATTATCCCCATCTAGAGCTGGGAACATTCAATCCCGTCGGGTAAAAGTCTGCTTTGAGCAGCTTTCAGCCATTCCATCTGTTTACAGATTTACAAATCTGCTTCTCAGTTTCTACTCTCCAATTAAAATAAACTCAGTTTATAATTGTCACTACTCAATTTGGAGTCTTAATTCCCAGGCTCACGCAGAGGGACTAACCTAAAACTAGTCACAGTTGGGAGTGAATGTACTGGTCACACTGGACCTCCATCTTGAAATATTTGAGTCGGACCAGTATAACTCATTCACCAGATTTATGGTTTTCCTTCTGGGCAACCTTATCACTCTGTTATGAACTGTCTCTAATGTAACAATGTTCTTTTGTAAGTCAAATGTTCAAACCTGCATCAAATACTCCAACAGACTTCTGCAGAGGTGTCGACTGTCATCAGGATATGTCCCAGGTTTTTAATCTTTGTGTTCAATAGCAAATTCAGAATGACACAATACTTTCAACAGCATGTCAGTAATCACACCCACATTCTTTGTTCACTCTGGATAAAGGAAGACACAAAAGCTCACATTTGACATTTTTGAGGAAATGAGCTGAACTCTGAAAATATGTCTAATTTCTTTGTCAAATAACCACACGAGGATATGGGTTCAAGCTTAGGGAGAGGGTTGGGCAGAGGTGATTTTCACTGGCAAGGAAGAACAGATGGGAAAGATTTACAGAATTGGAAAGATGCCTGAAGGAGTGAGTGATTTAAGGAGAATGAGATTTCATCTTAGTTCTTCTTCACAATGTCCCTGTTCTGCCTTTGCTGACTGAGCCTCCCCTATGTTGGAGAGTCACAGTGAAACAACACAGAAACAGGCCATTCTGCCCAACTCATCCATGCTGACCAGCATGGTCCCCATTTACCAGCAGGTAAATGAACCCATTTACCTGCATTTGGCCCATATTCCTCTAAACCTTTCCTATCCATGTACCTGTCCAATACCTTGGTTATTCACCTTATCTATAACCCTCATGATTTTAAAAACCTCGATAAGGTCATGATTTGGATGACAGAATAAAATGTAACATCTCCAAGTTTGCAGATGATACCAAGTTGGGTGGGAAGGTGAACCGTGACAAGTACGCAGAGATCCTTCAGCATGATCTTGACAGGTTGGGTAAGTGGGAACATCAATGGCAGATGCAGTAATAATTTGGATAAACGTGAAGTTATTCACTTTGGAAGCAAAAACAAGAAGGCAGATTACTACCTGAATGGCTGTAAATTGGGAGAGGGGAGTGTGCAGTGGGACCTGGCCATCCTTGTGCACCAGTCACTGAAGGTAAACATGCAGGTGCAGCAGGCGGTAAAGAAAGCAAATGGTATTTTGGCCTTCATTGCGAGAGGTTTTGAGTACAGCAGGAGGGATGTGTTGTTGCAGTTATACAGGGCCTTGGTGAGACCACACCTTGAATACTGTGCGCAGTTTTGGTCTCTTTTTCTGAGGAAGGATGCTCTTGCTTTTGAGGGAGTGCAGCGAATGTTTACCAGGCTAATTCTAGGGATGGCGGGTTTGATGTATAAGGAGAGATTAACTAGGTTGGGATTGTTTTCATTGGAGTTCAGACGAATGAGGGGAGAATCTCGTAGAGACTTATAAATTCTAACAGAACTGGGATCAGGGTAGATGCAGACAGGATGTTCCCGATGGTGTGTGTGTCCAGAACCAGGGGTCACAGTCCGAGGATTCGGGTTAACCATTTAGGACGGAGATGAGGAGCCATTTCTTCACCCAAACAGTGGTGAGCCTGTGGAATTCATTATCACAGGAAGTAGTTGATGCCAAAACATTGAATGCATTCAAGAGGCAGGTCGATAATACACTTGGGGCAAGTGGGATCAAAGGTTATGGGGAGAAAGCAGGATTAGACTATTGAGTTGGACAATCAGCCATGATCGTGACAAATGGCAGAGCGAGCTCGACAGGTCGAATGGCCTCCTCCTGTTCCTATCTTCTATGTTTCCATGAAATAAATGCACTTTAAACCAGAAGTCATTTCCCTCCCTTTACTGTGCCCCTGGCTATCCTGAAAAGTAAACTTGCTCTCGCCAGCTCAATGTATTTTCCCCTAACTTCTCGATGGCCCCTGTCTTATTCAGAGTCTTACCCACCTGCCAGACTAGTTTAAACCCTCCCCGGTAACACTAGCAAATCTCCCCATGAGGACACTGGACCCCTCTGGTTCAAGTGCAAACCATCTCTCTTGTACAGGTCACCTCTACCCCAGGAGAAATCCCAATGATCTGAGAACTGAAAACTCTGCCCCCTACACCAGCTCCTCAGCCACACATTCATCTAGTGTATCTTTCTATTTCTATCCTCACTGGCAGTAATCTGGAGGTCACTAACCTTGAGGTCCTGCTTTTTAACTTCTTACTTAACTCCCTGTACTCGTTCACAGGACCCCATCCCTTTGTCTACCTATGTTATTCGTACCGATATGCACAATGACCTCTTATTGTTCACCCTCCCCCTTCAGAATGCTCTGCAACTGCTCAGAGAGATCCTTGACCCTGGTGCCTGGGAGGCAACACACCATCCTGGTGTCTCTTCCGCAGCCACAGAATCTCCTGCCTGTCCCCCTCACAACTGAGTCTCCTGTCAGTATTGCTCTGTCTGACTGCACCTTTTCCCTATCAGCCTCAGAGCCAGTCACAGTGCCACTGACTCAACTGCTCCTGCTAGCCCCTGAAAGATTACACCCCCTCCCCAACAGTATCCAAAACGATATACCTGTTATTGAGGGGAATGGCCACAGGGGAACCTTTTAACAATAGTCTGAAAGGGGTGATCCTCACCTCCAATGATGCAACTAACAGCTGTTCTTAGGCCTTAAGAAATCAAACAGTTACGTGTTAAACGTTTCATTGTGGCCAGAAGGTATGTCGAGTTACAAAGGGAGTTTCCTTCTGTTACCTGGGGCCAAATACCTTCACTCCACATGCCCCCAAAATTCCTTCCAGCCATCAGGTTCACTCCTTACTTTATGCTGATAGCTAACTGCTTCTTTTTTTCAGTTTTATGTGATCAGCCAATCAAAGGCTATAAGTGAGGTCCCACAGTTCAACTGGCCTTTACTTCAAAATGACGATTTACGATTGGTTCATCCACTCCCACTCACAGTTAATATAGCTCCCAAGTCCTACTGTCAGCTATTTCTAAACTCTTGTTTTCCTTCTAGATCTTTTTTAGTGTTTGGCCACTGAGTTACAAAAAGGACATTGCTCTAAGTATCCATGAAGACCAGGACACCCAGGGCAGCTGCCTTCAGAGTTATTGCCCTGAGACAAAACTTTTCCTGTGGGAGCTCATCCTCAGCTGCCATTTGCTCAGCTAGTGAACTGATGTTAGACTGTGAGAATGAGCTCTACTTGTTCCTCACTCTGTAGAGTGAAAAATAGTAGCAGATCACCCATGACTGGCTACATAGCTGAGGTTAAGATGCTTTACAGGAAAAAGAATCATAGAATCGCAGAATCCCTACAGTGCAGATGGAGGCCATTTGGCCCAATGAGCCTGCATAAACCTTCCAGAGAGCATCCCGCCCAATCTCCGTAATCCCACATTTACCATGGCTAATCCACCAAACCTGCACATCCCTGGACACCATTGGGCAATTTAGCATGGCCAATCTACCCAGCTTGCACATCTTTGGACTGTGGATGAAACAAGAGCACCTGGAGGAAACCCACATGGGCACGGGGAGAACGTGCTTTCTAATTGACATGTTATGATCGGGTAAGAACATTAAGGGATATGAATGGAAGTGCAGGAGTTGAGATACTGACTAGCCATGATATGACTGAATGGGGGATGCAGCCCTCAGGAGGTCAGTGGCTTCCTCTGCTCACTATATGACTAACACTAAGAACATTTTGAGTCTATAAAATACATCTTAAAACTCCCTGGTTTCTTTGTAAAAATACCTGTATTTGTCCATCTATAGTTAAAAACTGGACTGAGCTTGTGCTTTAATACTAGTGAATAAGAAGGCAACTGCTCCTTTCAGCTTCACCCAGAGAGAAAGGTTTAAGAGCTGTAACACACAGCCTGTCAGTTTTATGAATGAAGAAACCACATGATTTATTCAACATTCAGTGACTCAGTAGGCAATGCCTGATGTCCTGGGGACACAGGAGCCAGTACTGGCTCAGAATTAGAGACAATTTTAGCCTTTTAGGCGTGACAGATGTTTTTCAAAATTCAGAGTAGATTGTGCCAGCCATTGGAATCGAGGATGCAAAGTACCAATTATTGTGACAAGTAATTTCCTCATATCAGTACGTGCGTGGTCGTGGAGAGATGGGATGTAGTATAAAAATAGAATAGGAAAGAAGACATTTTGATTTGGTGAACATGACTCAACATTCCTTTTAAAAATTGGAAAATGAGAAGCATCTGAAATATGTATGTATATGTAGGTGTGTGTGTTTGTGTGTGCATGAGCATGCATCTGTGTGGTACATTAACTTATTTAGAATTTACTGGACAGAAAACTGTCATTTGACCCAACAGCTCCACACTGAAGTTTAAGCCCCACATGAGATGTTTCCCATGCTACATCATCTCATCCTATCAGCATATCCTTCTATACCTGTCTGTTGCATGTACTTAGCTAGCAAGTCTATAAATGCATCTACACTACTGATCTCAGCTGCTCTTATGGTAAAAAGTTTCAGAAAGTGAGGTCAAGCATTTGTCTGTGGCTATATGTGAATGTGTGTGAGAGATGGATGTATGTGGAAAGCATGTATAGAATGTGTATAAGGGTGTGTGAGTATTGTTAATGCAATTGTGCATAATTTAATGAGTTTATCTTGTCTTGCCTCTGTGATAAGTATTGGAGAAACAATAACGGAATTCCAACTGTAGCAACTTGAAGGTGTTACCTGAGACTGGGTATTAGACCATATATTCAGAAACATGGTTTCAGAGATCAGCAATTTAAGCCAGCAGCAACATCACTGTTTGAAAAAGTTACAGTACCATCCAAGTTGGTATAATCACTTACAAACATCACTGCCTAGTGTGAGAGTGGAGGAAAATTGATGCTGATTCCAGGTCTGTCTTAGCATCCTGAAGCTTAGTGGGCAAAATGAGTCAGCATTCTGACCCCTGCTGGTAAATAAATGTACAGGAGTTTAGAAGAGAGAATAAAGAACAGTACAGCACAGGAACATGTCCTTCGGCCCATCAACACTGCACTGGCATTGGATGCTTTTCTAAACTAAAAACTTCTTGCCTCCATGTGGTCTGCATCCCTCTATTCCCTGCCTATTCAAGTATTTGTCAAGATGCCTCTTAAATGTTGCTAGTGTTTCTGCCTCTGCCACCTCCTCCAGCAGCGCATTCCAGGCACTTACTGCCCTCTATGTAAAAAACGTGCCTCTTACATCTCCTCTAAACTTTCCCACTTTTATCTTAAACCAAGGCCCCCAGTAGTTTATATTTCTACTCAGGGAAAAAGACTCTGACTATCCATTCTATCCATGCCTCTCATAATTTTGTAAACTTCCATCAGGTCGGCCCTCAACCTTCGATGTTCAAGTGAAAACAAACCAAGTTTGTCTAAATTCTCCTCATAGCTAATACCCTTCAAATCAGACTGCAACCTGGTAAAACATTTATGTACTTTTCCAAAGCCTCCACATCCTTCTGGTAATGTGGCAACCAGAACTGTACACAATATTCTAAATGTGGCCTAACAAAAGTTCTATACAGCTGCAGCATGACTTGTAAATTTTTATACACTGTGTCTTCGATTTGGTCAGGGCGAAATGATTGCTGTTCCTCCAGCTTGGTACAGGAGGTGCTTTACAAGATGTCTCCAGGCACTACTCAATCAGTCTGGAAACCTGGTTCCAGAGCAGCCAATCCTGTGTCCGTGATCCCCTTCTCAGTTTTGGTGACTGAGCTAATGTCTCCCAGAATCCCCAGGTCATTTCTCACTAGCACGCTCTGTTCCAGAGAATAATCTCATTGAAGAGTACATGATTGTGAAAGGGTTTGACAGAGCAGACACTGAGAAATTGTTTCCCTAGTTAGGGAGCCTGGGGTGTATCCTCAGGATAAGGAGCTAAGCATTTAGGACTGAAATATTTAGGAAGGATGTATTGGTCTTGGACAGAGTTCAATGTCGTTTTATAAGAATTATACCTGGACTTCAGGGATTAAGTTATGAGGAGAGATTACACAAATTAAGTCTGTTTTCTCTAAAATTGAGATGGTTAAGGGATGATCTGGTAGAAGTCTTCCAGTCTTGAACTATGGTGCACCAATTGGGATCAGATGTTCTCAGGAAAATGCATGATAGAAATGTAGAGGCTGTTTAGCGAGCAGTTGCTACAGGTACTGAATAGGTATGTCCCACTGAAGCAAGGAAAGGATGGTAAGGTGAAGGAACCTTGGATGACAAGACATGTTGAACACCTCGTCAAGAGGAAGAAGGAAGCTTACTTAAGGTTGATGAAGCAAGGATCGGACAGGGCTCTAGAGGTCTACAAGGTGGCCAGGAAGGAACTGAAGAATGGACTTAGGAGGGCTAGAAGAGGGTATGAGAAAACCTTGGCAGGTAGGATCAAGGAAAACCCCAAGGCATTCTATGCTTATGTAAGGAACAGGAGGATGGCCAGAGTGAGGGTAGGGCCAATCAGGGATAGTGGGGGGAACTTGTGTGCGGAGTCAGAGGAGTTAGGGAAGGTCCTTAATGAATACTTTGCTTCAGTGTTCACCAGTGAGAGGGACCTTGACATTTGTGAAGACAGCATGAAACAGGCAGATATGCTTGAACAGGTTGTTGTTAGGAAGGAGGATGTGCTAGAAATTTTGAAAAACATGAGAATAGATAAGTACTCTGGGCCAGATGGGATATACCCAAGGTTTTTTATGGGAAGCAAGGGAGGAGATTGCTGCACCTTTGGCAATGATCTTTGCGTCCTCACTGTCCACTGGAGTAGTATCAGAAGATTGGAGAGTGGCAAATGTCATTCCCTTATTCGAGAAAGGGAATAGGGATAATCCTGGAAACTACAGACCAGTCAGTCTTACTTCTGTGGTGGGCAAATTATTGGATAGGATTCTGAGACATAGTAATTTATGATCATTTGGAAAAGCATAGTTTCATTAGAAATAGTCAGCATGGCTTTGAGAGGGGCAGGTCATGCCTCACAAGTCTTACTGAATTCTTTGAGGATGTAACAAAACACACCGATGACGGTAGAGCAGTGGATGTGGTGTGTATGGACTTTGGCAAGGCATTCGATAAGGTTCCACATGGTAGGCTCATTCAGAAAGTAAGGAGGCATGGGATTCAGGGAAATTTGGCTGTCTGGATACAAAACTGGCTGACCAATAGAAGACAGAGGGTGGTAGTGGATGGAAAGTATTCAGCCTGGAGCTCGGTGACTAGCGGTGTACCGCAGGGATCTGTTCTGTGACCTCTGCTCTTTGTGATCTTTATAAATGACTTGGATGAGGAAGTGGAAGGGTAGGTTAGTAAGTTTGCCGAAGACATGAAGGTTGGTGGAGTTGTGGACACCGTGGAAGGCTGTTGTTGGTTGCAACGGGACATTGACAAGAGCTGGGCAAAGAAGTGGCAGACGGAGTTCAACCCAGAAAAGTGTGAATTGATTCATTTTGGACGGTCGAATTTGAACGCAGAATACAGGGTTAATCGCAAGATTCTCGGCAATGTGGAGGAACAGAGGGATCTTGGGGTCCACGTCCATAGATCCCTCAAAGTTGCTACCCAAGTTGATAGGGTTGTAAAGAAGGTGTGTTGGCTTTCATTGGCAGGAGAATTGAGTTTAAGAGTCACAAGGTTATGCTGCAGCTCTATAAAACTCTGGTTAGACCACACTTGGAATATTGTGTTCAGTTCTGGTCACCTCATTACAGGAAGGATGTGGAAGCTTTAGAGAGGGTGCAGAGGAGATTTGACAGGATGCTGCCTGGACTGGAGGGCAGGTCTTATGAGGAAAGATTGACGGAGCTCAGGCTTCTTTCATTGGAGTGAAGAAGGATGAGAGGTGACTTGATAGAGGTTTACAAGATGATGAGAGGCATAGATAGAATGGATAGTCAGAGACTTTTTCCCAGGGCGGAAATGACTATTACGAGGGACCATAATTTTAAGGTGATTGGAAGAAGGAATAGGGGAGATGTCAGAGATAGGTTCTTCACACAGAGAGTGGTGGGCATGTGGAATGCACTGCCGACAGTGGTAGTGAAGTCAGATACTTCAGAGACTTTTAAGCGATTCTTGGATAGACACGTGCAGGATAGTAAAATGTAGGTTATGCAGGGTAGATTGATCTTTGTAGGATAATAGGTCGGCACAACATTGTGGGCCAAAGTGCCTGTACTGTCTATGTTCTAAGATATTAACAGGAAAATACAGGGTGGATAAAAATAAACTATTTCCACCGGATGGGGATTCTAGAACTAGGAGGTATAGTCTGATAGTTGCCAGACCGTTCAGGAGACATGTTAGGAATTATTTCTACACACAAAGGATGGTAAATGTTTTGAACTCTCTTCCACAAACAGCAATGGATGCAGGATCAGTTGTTAATTTTAAATCTGAGATAGGACAATTTTTGTTCACCAAAGGTATTAAGGGATGTGGACCAAAGGCAGGTGGATGGAGTTAGGCTACAGATCGGCTGTGATCTCATTGAATGGTGGAACAGGCTTGAGGGGATGAATGGCCTAATCCTGTCTCTATGTTTCTACGAAATGAGGAGAAATGTCTTTACTCGGAGAGTTGTGAATCTTTGGAATTTTCTATCCCAGAGGGTTGGAATTTCCATCATTGAGTATATTCAAGATTAAAAAAGGTAGGTTTTTGAGCTCTCAGGGAATAAGCAGGTAGGGGACATGGGGAAGAGGCAGCTCAGCCATGACCATATTGAATGTCTGTACAGGCTCGAGAGGTCAGATGGTATGCCGTTGCTTCTGTTTCTTATGGTCCTCAGTAAAGTGTGACAGGTTAAAGCACTATCTGATTGAGCCAGTTGTAAAAATTTACTGCGAAGCCAGTTTCATAAATGAGTTTGCGTCCTCCTGATTTAAGGTATGGATAGTGAATGTATACTGGTGAGAGCTAGGTTTCTTAATTACAAAAACATATTCAGCCTTTTTGTTAGGTTCAGCTGTGCTTCCTATCAAAGTTGAATATCCCATCAATGTATGCACTCACACATAAAGAATAGCCACCTGGAATTGGCAATCATACCAAAAACTTTCAAACCAGTGAAACCTCAGTGATACTCAGCAATGGCACGACGCAGACATCTCAAGGGATTGCCTGCTTTTTTTTCCAGTGCAGCCCCTAGCTCAGATCATATCTTTCGTTTTCAGAGAGGATGCTGTCAACTTTGAACACATACATGGTCAGAGAGCTTTGATAAAGTGCAAAGAATAAACAGTCAACACTTTTCGAGACAACAAATGTCTTAGAATATAATTTAATTTCATAAAAAGCTGACAGTTCTCCCTAAAGTCACACCAGTTGACATTTTGAAATAATTGGAAATGTTAAATCTGTGGATTTAAAAACAGACCCATTTCTTTTATCTCGCCAGGATGTTTACAGTTTCAGTAAATACTCATCAGTACAGCAGGTAGGGATCCTGAAGCGTCTGTCACTTCACACTACTTCAATCTTCTCTCTTAGTTTTTATGAAGCATTAAGTCGGAGCTTTGGAATTCCAGTGTGTTTCAATAATCCAGAGACGGGGTCCATTATTGATAGCAACTTTCTTCCTCCACACTCAGTCTGGTTAATGTCAGTGTGGTTTGAAGCTGCTCTCTTAGGTCAGAGGCACAAATCAACTTATGTCAATGCACTTTCACGAGGGAGAATGAGGTTTGGTTGATGGGAATGAAATGATAAATGGTGAGGATTAATTTTCCTTGGGAGGTAGTGGCTTAGTGATTGTCATTGGATTAATAATTCAAAGAACCAGGTTAATGTTCTGGTACATGGTTCAAATCCCACCTCAGTAGATGGTTATACCTGAATTCAACTTGTAAATCTGGAATTGAAAGTTATTCATATAGTGACCATGTAGCCATTCTTGATCAACATTGTTCACTAATTCCCTTTAGGGAAGGAAAATCTGTTATTAAAACAGGAAAGAATGGACAAACTCAGCTGCTCAGGCAGCTTCTGTGGAGGAAAAAACAGAGTTAATATTACAAGAAACTCTACCATCCTCATCTGGTCTAGTCTACATATGACTCTGGATCCACAGCGATTTGGTTAACTCTGAAATGGGCTCGCAAGCCATTCAGCTATTATCTGACAGCTATATAGTCTGATAAAAAGAATGAAATCAGACGGACCTCCCGGCATCAATTAGGCACTGGAAATGACAATGGCAATACAGCCCTGTTGACCCTGCAGATACCTTCCTGCCAACATTTGGGGACTAGTGTCAAAATTAGAAGAACAGCATCAAGACCAGTCAAGCAACAACCCAGAACAATCATTCTCTTCGAATCATAACCTGCAGAAAATGTTGTAGACAGCACAATCACCATGCCTGGGTATGTCCTTCACCCTGACGGGAGAGACCCATTGGAGGTAGCAGAATTGTAGTATACAATTGGGCATAACACTCCAGATGCCATGAAGTGTCATGGAATCAATCCCGGAATAAGGAAAGGAACCTCCTGCTGATTGCCACTTATTGAATGTCCACTAATGAATCCTCTATGTTGAACATCATCTGGAGAACACACTGATGGTGGCAAGGGCACAGGATGTACTCTGGATGGCAGTCTTCAAGATCCAGTACCAAAAGTGGCTCAGTAGCACCATAACTGATGGAGCTTGCTGAATCCTAATGAAGACAGATGCTAGACTAGGTCTGCAGCAGGTGGTAAGGGAATTAGCAAACAGGAGAAATGAACGTTGTCAACCAATCTAGCTGTTGCAGATGACTCTGTCCAGTATCAGTAGGAGAGACCACTACACAGCCCTTATGGAGACAAAATCCTGACTTCACACTGAGTATTCTTCCAATCTTGTTGTCTGGCAATATCGTAATGTTAAATGGGTTAGATTTCAAACTGATGTAGCAACTCAAAACTGGGCATCCATGAGATGCTGTGGGCCATCAGTAGCACCAGAATTGTATTCAACCATTATCTGTTGCCTTAAGGCAGGTATATCACTCACTGCGCCATTACAATAAAGTCAGGGATGAACCCTTGTTCAATGAAGACTGCAGAAGGGCATTCCAAGAGCAGCATCAAGCATACCTAAAAATGAGATGTTAACATCTGCCAAGCAACATAAACAGCATGCAATAAAGAGCTAAAAGATTCCCACAGCCAATGTATGAGATTTAAGTTCTGCCACATCAGATCATGAATGGTGATAGACAACTATGCAAGTCAATGGAGGAGTAAACTCCACAAATATCCTTATGCTCAATGATAGAGAAGCCCAGAATTCACTGGAAAAAGTAAGGCTGACAAACTTTAGCTAGAAGTACATATTAGACTGTCCATCTCAGCTTCCTCCTGTTCCAGCATCACAGATGCAGTCTTCAGTGAATTTGATGCACTCCGTGTGATTTCAAGAAACTGCCAAAGCCACTGGATATGCAATGATTATGGGCCTTAGCAACATTATAGAAAATGGGTGTATGACCAAGTGTGGCACCAAGGAGTCCTAGCAATATTCGAATCAATGGGAATCAAAGAAAACTTGGTTGGAGTTTCTAATACATTAAGAATGATGGTTGTGACTGCTGCAAGTCAACCATATCAGTCCCAGAGCATCTCTGCAGGAGTTCCTTAGGGTAGTGTGCTTCGAACAACCATATTCAGCTGCTTCATTAATGACCTTCCCTCCATCATAAGATCAAAAGTGGGGATATGTGTTGATGATTACACAATGTTCATCACCATTTGCCTCTCCTCAGATACTGAAGCAGCCAGTGTCCATACGCAGAAAGCTCTGGGAAGCATTCGAGCTTGGACTGATAAGTGGCAAGTATCATTTGCGCCACAGAAATACCAGGCAATGACATACTCTAGTAAGAAAGAATGCAACTGTTAATCCTTAACATTCAATGGCATTACCATTGCTGAATCACCACGATCAAATCCTGGGGTTGCTATTGACCAAAAACTGAACACAACCAGCCCTATAAATAATTGTAAAGGCAAAATACTGTGGATGCTGGAAATCTGAAACAAACTGAAGAAGAGTCAAATCAGACCCGAAGCGTTATCTCTGGTTCTTTTTTCTCCAGAGAGGCTGTTAGACCTACTGAAGTTCTCCAGCAATCTCTGTATTTGTTTCTGCCATATAAATATATTGGCAGGCCAGAGGTCGGAAACTCTACAGTGAGTGACCCACCTCCATTCTCGTCAGGAGAGTAATGGAATGTTCTTCACTTAGCTGGATGAGTGCAGCTCCAACAACATTTGAAAAGTCTGACATCATCCAGAATAGATGAGAGCAAGCTTGATTAGCACCCATGCACTGCCTCAACATTCATTCCCTCCAGCAGATACGTGAGAACACCGCCTCCAAGTTCCACACCAAGTCATACACCATGCTGACTTGGAAATGTCTTGTTCTTCCTCTACTATAAGAATCTTGTAACTCCCTCCCTAAGGGCATTGTGCATATACCTACAGCAAATGGAGTGTAGCAGTTCAAGAAGGCAGCTCGCCAAAACCTTCTCACGGGCAATTAGTTATAAGCAATAAATTCTGGCACTGCCAGTGACATCCACATTCCATGAACAATTTTTTAAAAATCCAAAATGATGTTATTAAGCTTCACGCATACCTGATTCAAACTAACAAATCACTTACCATTACCACATAAGGCTCCATTGTCTTTATCGAGGAAGGTGCTGATTCAGACTACCTCAGCCTATGAGCCAGTTCCCATCCTTTATTAGCCCAACTTCCCCCACATTTCCTTGACACATTTTCTCCTGCATATATGCTCTTGAGCCATTGTCTGCCCTTTGGTTGAGACAGCACTTGACTCATTGCCTTTTGTCTGATATACACCCACACATTACCCCATAGTGTTATCCCAATCTCTGAACAGTCCCTGTCAGTAATACCCGGTCCCACATTTCCCTTATCAAGGCATGTCTTTCTCTGCGCTTACCCCAAACAGTCTTGCTGCCTCACACTGCTCCACCTTATACTGTCCTACACAGAATTTCTCAATGATAACACTTGTTAGTCACGTCACTGCAATAAAGAAAAAGCTCTTCCTCCTTAACTGACAGTTAATACATGACTGCAGCTTCCTCCTCAGCCCAGCAGAGGAAAGGCTTTCCAAATAAACACAGCTTCTCTGAACAGAAATATGATAGGGTAAGAAGGAAACAGGCGCCATTAACACCAGTCAGACCATACCACTGAGAATAAACACCTGCTTCGATTTAAATTGACATTCTGGTTTCAGTGACATCTGCCTGTAAATTTTGATCATTAAAAAGCTAATAATAAAAGTCATTACTTTAAGCAAATAAAATTTTTAGACTGATTCTTTCAAAAGCAATGAATACAGATCCTTCCTGTGTTGTGAATGTACATGTTCCAGAAGTCAGTTTTTTGTGTAAAGTACTTTTGCTAAATGTCCACTATCTCTTAACGCTGCATAGACATAAGCTGCTTACCCAATAACTCTACATTCCTAGATGCCTGTGCTCTATTTTAAGCTTGTTGTTTGTCATATCTTATACACTGAGATGCTTGTACTAAAATAAAGTTTGATGCACTGGTAGGCCTGGACATGTGCCAACAATTCAGCTGAATCTATGGGTTATGAAAATTCAGCACAAATACAGTGCAGTCTCCCTACATTGGTTTTGGAACTATAACAGTCCAAACAAACTGAAACCATGCTCCCTGTACTGTGGGAAATGCAATGACCAGGCTAACTATCACATGGTCAAAGGGGAACTGTTTGTCATTCAGTCACAAACTCAGAAATACACCTTGACAGGTTTGCTTGAATAATTATAATATTGCACATGCTTAGTTGTGAAATAGATCAATCACACTTGTACACTATCTATTTTTAAAACATATCAATGGGAAACTGGACTATTCCCATCTGCTTTCCAATCAGAATCACTGAACAGGCACTCTGACAAACCAAGCTGTCCAGTTTATATCCTGCTGTGTGGTGACAGGAATTTCCCCTGGGGCAGATACTGCTGGTAGTTATTTCATCAGTGATGGTAAATGACTTGGAACATAGAGAACATGAACAATTGCCTAAATCCAGTGGGCTATGGGCAGAAAAATAGAAAAGAACGGAGACAGAAAAAGAGATAGGAGAAAGAAGACAGGAGACACAGCAGAATATGTAGCCACTTTACCATTTAGCTATGTATGCAGACATGTGACATAAACTGAATGCTAGTTTGTGCCACAAGGTGAGCTCACACCTGGAAATCTCAACTCCATTTGGTCTGGGAACAACAAAGTGCTGCTGGAGGTAACAGTAACCAGGATGATCTATCTGTTGACTATGAATTTGGTGGTTGCTGGGAGAACACAATGACCTGAATTACCTGACAGATTTATCTGACTGAATTCACTGCAAAACAATCTGGGGGAAAAAATTGTTCAATATTCGAGGCAAGTTAAATAAATGTGACCTTTAAACAAGGGAACACAATAAGGGTACATAGAGCTATACATCAGTTGCTTTCAACATCAACTATAAAAATCAGACCATAGCAAAGGTAGAGAAACTGTTGGTATAATGGCACTTTCACACTTTATCAATAGAAGATCATTCTGCAGTTTCTATATTTGTTGCTGAGAACAATTACAGCAGAGTTCCAAGTATTACAGTGTTAGATGATAATATCTAACCCCAACCACTTTGAAATACTCAGTTTAGATCATCATATACAACACGGTATGTCCTAGAGATTGGGACATGGAGTTGGCCAAAACAGGAGGAACGCTAATGTGATTCCTGGCCCCTGCTACGTAGCAGGACAAATGAGACTGAATTCCTGCAACTGATCATTTTCAAACAACCTCTTTGGGCTTTTATGCATTGGTCACAAAATCACAGAATTCTTACAACGCAGAGGGAGGTAATTTGCCGCATCATCTCTAGACCTGTTCTCTGAATGAATGTTCTGACATAGTGCCATTTTCTTTGCCCTTTCTCCATAACTCTGAATATTGCTTCTATTTGATAATAAACTAATGCCTCAGATGATAACAAGGTGTGGGGCTGGATGAACACAGCAGGCCAAGCAGCATCAGAGGAGCAGGAAAGCTTGACGTTTCGGGCTTAGACCCTTCATCAGAATTTCTGAAGAAGGGTCTAGGCCCAAAATGTCAAGCTTTCCTGCTCC